>JAWNOS010000596.1:13057500-13122500 GCA_035045845.1 Drosophila buzzatii
CGGATACGTATCTGCTCAGAGTCGCATACACAATATCCAAGCGCAAGCCCAGCTAGCTACACCTATAGGAAATATGCCACAGCAGCAGCAACAAGTTGATGTCCAATCTCTATTGGAACAACAACAACAACAATTTCTGAAATGGCAAAAAGAGCTGCAAGTTCAGCAGCAGCAACAATTTCTTTCATGGCTTCAGGCGCAACAACGCGAACAACAACAACAAAATAAGAGAAATAGTGATCGACTAGAACGGCTCGAAAAAATGGTCCACGAAATGGCCAGCATGCTCAAGCAATGGACTGGGGGCCCAATGACTCGCCAGCTTCCTAACAACGCCTCAGCCTCACAATGAGCTCACTAAAGATTCTCATTTGGAATGCTAACGGCATTTTATCAAAAGCAAATGAAGTTGAGCTCTTCGTACACAACAACAACGTCGACATTCTTCTTCTGACGGAGATCAGGATGAAGCGTGGGGAGACTATAAAAATATATGGATATGCCTGTTACCCAGCCTTCAGACCATCACGTAATAATAACAGCGTTGGCGGAGCGGCGGTATTGGTGAGGACCACTCTTCGCCATTTCCCTCAAAGAGTTATTGAGACTCGTAACATACAAATGGCATCAGTAAAAGTAGCTACGGCCCTGGGAGATGTGGAGTTCAGCGCCATATACTGCCCTCCAAGAGTCAGGATTGAGGAAAGCCACTTCATCAACACACTCCGCGCATGCGGTCAAAGGTATTTAGTTGGTGGTGACTGGAATGCCCGTCATTGGTTGTGGGGAGACACCTACAACTCACCTAGGGGACGCGAGCTAGCAGAAGCCATCTCAGTTACTGGCTCTAGGATCCTTGCTACTGGATCACCAACCAGGTACCCATATGTGCCTCACCACACACCCTCATGTATAGACTTTGCCTTGTACCATGGTATAGCGGATTCTCGAGCAACCATAACCCAGAGCTGGGATCTAGACTCTGATCATCTGGCCCTTGTCATTAGCATTGACACAGAAGGCATAATTGCTAACACATGCCGCCCTCTAATCACCAAGCACACGGACCTGCTTGTCTTTAGACAACACTTGGAGAGCTCAATTCAGCTGAACACCACGCTAAACTCTGGTGAAGACATTGAGATGGCTGTCGATAGCTTCACTGACAGCATTTATACGGCTGCTGCTGCCTCAACACCTTCTGAAATCCAGATAGGTACCACCTATGGAATTCGACTAACAAGAGAGGCCAGGGAGCTTCTAACTCAGAAAAGAAGACTCCGAAGACGCGCAATCAGATCGCAGGACCCATGGGACCGAATTTTATGGAACCGGGCTGCTAGGCAACTACGAAATGTACTAAAAGAACTTAGAAGTAACTTCTTCGAGCAGAAACTGGCTTCCTACGATTATACAGTTGATGCTGGGTACTCGCTATGGAAGTGTACTAAGTCACTTAAGAGTCACCCGTTCAGACAGGTACCAATCCGATGCCCTAGCGGTGACCTCGCCAAGAACGAAGAAGAACAAGCTAACTCGTTTGCGAATCATTTAGAGACTAGGTTCAATCATTACGAATTTGCCACTGATGACCAAATCCAAGAAACTACTGATAGTCTGCAGACACCTCTTCAAATGTCCTTACCTATTAAGGCAGTTAGGACTGAGGAAATTGCTGAAGTCATAAAGTCCATGCCGATGAAGAAAGCACCAGGTTATGACAGAGTGTGCAATGCAACTCTAAAAGCCCTACCTACTCGGGCGATCATCTATATGGCTTTAATATTCAATGCTATGCTGAGGGTGCAGTTCTTCCCTAAACAGTGGAAAATGGCAACCATAATAATGATCCACAAACCTGGAAAACCAGAGGATGACCCTGAGTCGTACCGGCCAATAAGTCTCTTGTCGTCATTGTCAAAAGTATGGGAGAAACTTATAGCCAATCGACTTGGTTGTGTAATCAGGGACTGTCGCATATTACCGGAACACCAGTTTGGCTTTCGGGAGGGACATGGAACGGTGGAGCAGGTTCACAGACTAGCGAAGCACATTCTACAGGCATTTGACGATCTGGAATATTGCAATGCGGTATTTGTTGACATGCAGCAAGCATTCGATAGAGTCTGGCATATGGGGCTTCTCAGTAAAATTAAACAGCTCTTCCCAGCCCCATATTTCGGGATCTTACGATCGTACCTGGAAGACAGAAAATTTATGGTTAGAGTCAGGAGCATTTACTCGACTCCTTGCCAGATGAGAGCTGGAGTTCCACAGGGTAGCGTATTAGGGCCGCTGCTCTACTCAATATACACTGCAGATTTACCTTCCCCTGGCGAAGACCACATGGAGACTCCCAGCAAAGCTCTACTTGCTACATACGCAGACGACATCGCAGTGCTCTACAGCTCCAAATGTCGCATCGAAGCTGCTATTGGAGTTGAAAACTACCTAAAGGCACTGGCTGATTGGTGCAAAAGGTGGAATTTAAAAATAAATCCTCGGAAGACCACCAACCCATGCTTTACACTAAAAACACTCATCAACCACACTCCACCTATACGAATAGACGGAGTAATATTGGACCAACCATCACAGGCAAAGTACCTTGGCATCACTCTGGACAAGCGTTTAACATTTGGTCCTCACATTAAAGCTGCGACCAGGAGATGTGGGCAACGCATGCAACAGCTGCGGTGGCTGATCAACAGAAGAAGCACCATGTCACTAAGAGTGAAGAGAGCAGTCTACGTCCACTGTGTGGCTCCGATTTGGCTCTATGGTGTGCAGATTTGGGGAATAGCTGCAAAAAGTAACTATAAACGCATACAGGTCCTTCAAAACCGAGCTATGCGTCAAATTACGAACTGCCCCTGGTATGTGCGCGGCTCTACCCTACATCGGGATCTGAATCTGCATACAGTAGAGGAACAGATTGGTAGACACACGAGCAGATACAGCGACAGACTGGTCAGACACCGTAGCAGACTAGCGAGACAACTGCTCCCTGTGAGACCACTAAGGCGACTAAAACGCTTGGGATTCGCCAAAAATATTAATTAAAATTAATTAATTAAACTAAAAATAATTTAAATGGTTTTAATTCCTTCTGTGTACAACAGAAGGTTAGGTCCTATATTATAATCTCTAATGTGTTGTTAAGTTACTACAATTGCAATGTATGGTTTCAACGCTTAAATAAATTTAAAAAAAAAAAAAAAAAAAAAAAAGCTACCTGTCAGCTCGCTCTCTCTCTCTCTCTCTCTCTGTCTCTCTCTGTGTGTGGGAGTGTGAGAGTGTCTGTCTGATATAAAATGCAAATGCCTTAATTAAAAGCTTTGCAGCTTCACTAAAGCATGGCATCGCACGTGGGCGTGACAAAACGCACCCAAAGAGCAGCGTCATGGTCGCAGAGGGTTGCATAGACAAAGTGAGTGCGAGAGAGAGAGACGGGGAGAGCGACGATGGTCGAAGGACTGAGGCTCAATGTTGCATAGTTTTTAAAGTTTTGGCGCGTGTCGCTATGCGCCGTTCGCTTTAGACTTTGTCATTTATCGCACGGGGCCAAGTTGAACAGGTGGACGAGACCTACACACACACACACACACACACACACACACACAGCTACAGCTATAGCAACGCCCAGAGCCACCCACTACAGGCACTGTCAGTGCTGCTTGGTGCTTGGTTTTGCTTTTTACGCACATGTTTGTTGTGATTTTTATTGCATACTTTTATGCGTCACGCAATTTATGCAAGATTTTCAACAATTTCTTTCGCCTCTATTTTGCAGCATTTGCCGCACACAGGAATGCCAAACAACAGCCACAAGCCTCCCCCCAGCAGCCCCAGTCGCACCTCCTGCTCCTAAAAAAATACTAGCATTCCCAGCGACGCCCCCCTCTTGGCATCCCTTCACGCACTTTGTCTTTTTTCCCTCCTCCATTTTTTTTTGCTGTGCTTTGCATAAATTTCGTCGCTACCCCAAAAAACAGCGCAACAACAACAAAAAAATAAAAAACTTTTTTCCCGCTTTGCCACTCCCACTCAGACATTCACTTCCTTTTTTTTTTTTTGGGCAGCTTAGCTGTAGATGATTATGTTGGAATAAAAAAAAAAGGAGTGGAGAGGAGAGGAGAGGAAGGGAACTACCCCAGAGCAGCTGCTGTGCGCGCGCTTTTAGCTAACAAATTTGTTAATCATGTCGCTCATCTATAACTTATTTTCTTTTGTTTTTAACTTGTTTTTGAATCATTTTGCAGCAGACTTCATTACTGAATGAATAAAACATAAACAAAAGCAAACGTTAAGCCAGACGTTTAGCTGCTCTACAGAGCAAAGCGCAGCTTAAATAGACTTCTCTAACTGTACTAAAATATAACATAATTTTTTCTTTACGGAAGAAGAAGAAATACAGATGAATTAGAGAAAGATTTATGCTGCAATGGCCAAAGGTCGTGGCAAGTTCTTCTTGATGATCGACAATGAATATCGTAATAATTCATTATTATTGGAACTCTCACATGTTAAATATATCCCTCTTCGAGTGAGGAATAAGTACGAGGAAAAACATGTAAGAAAGCTCTAGTCGAGACTGCTCGACTACGAGCTACCCTGAATCACTCTTCGAACGAATAATATTCCAAGAATGCCTCGTTTCGATTCTCTACGCATAAGAAACTATACATGCAAAAACACACACACAGCCACACGCTGATCTACGCTTGTGCGCCTGTATGTGTGTAAGCATTGCAGGCGTCTTGCTGTCTCTCTCTCTCTCTCTCGCTTGCTTTGCCATGTATGTTTTGTTGCGATAACTCATTTGATTAATAATTCTGTTTCTAGACGAACAATCATAATCAAACTTTTAGATCATGATCATGACATTCATATCTATATGCCAAATCAAACCGCATGTCTCTAGTATTTGAAATACATTTTTTACGCATTTGGGGGTGTGGGGGTGAATTGGATACCGGAATCCAAAATCTGACAAAAACCGAAATTCTACTAAATTAGTATCTATATATATGCAGAAGACAAGGAGACTCTAACTCTAAAGATGAATTAAATATAATTTTATAAGTAATTCTCAATAAATGTTTTTGTCGATAACTTTGAAACGATAAAAGTTATCGAATTTCTGAAACAAATTCGTACTGCGCGTGCAATATACGAACCTAACGCAAAAAGAATGAGCTCTCTAGCTCTCATAGTTTCCGATATCGACGCATTCAATCATACGAACAGACGCACATGGGGCTATATCGACTCAGCTCGTCGATACTTTATGGGCTCTGCCACGTCTCCTTCTGCCCGTTACATACTCTTCATTTTCAATGGGTTCAGGGTATAAGAAACACTTGAAACTTCCCTCGCAAAACTCGAAATCGAATTACAACTCGAGCTACACAGAGATTGTTGCCTAGGCAGCAAAGGAAACTCTTGCATATGTAATTTGAGGCAAATATGTTTCACTCTAAATGGCCATGATTCATTTAATTGTCTGGCAAAGTCCAGCAACGACACTTTCAATCAAACTATATTGTTTTAACATGTGAAGTTAGCCACGAGAGCTGAAAACAATTTTTGTGGCTGTTGTCAAATTACCAGAAATTGTTAATTAAATTGCTATAAAAAAAAACATTTTGCAATTAGATTGAATTTCAAATTGCAGTATGCATGAATTGATTCATTCACAGCATGCAAATGGCTCAGCTCTAAAAATCAATTGAAATTCTTTGCTTTGCTTTGCTTTGAATAGCTTAATTACGCTTCGAACAGATTCGAGCGCAACAGATTTAAAAAATATAAAAAAAGCAACAAAATCTTGTTCAGTCTATGATAAATCTACAATATGCTCGCTCAAGACGATGCAAATGTAAAGCGTAAAAAAAAGAAGCTAAAAATAGCACATAAGATATATGCTATATATATGAGCTACATATTCACTCAGCAAGTCTTAGAGCACAAGAAAAATAGCAGAAAAAAAAAAAACAATGTAAACTGGCTTAAAATGCAAAGGAGCAAGACAGAGCAGTCGCAGAGCTGATTGCATGTGCATGACAAATATGACCCCAGCAATGCGTGGCAGTTGTCTGAAGATGCTCATGTCAGAGCTTACTCATATCAGGCGACGACAAAAGCAATTCAAATTCTAAGGAAACAGCTACAGATGCAGCGCATTTGCTGCCAAGGACAACAAATGCAGCGGAAACAAAAGTCGAGCCTGCTAAATTTGAAATGTTATAGAACAGAAACGAATGAGCAATATGACTGGATTTGAAATTTATGCAGCTAAAATTTAGAGCGCAATAAAATTAAATAAAGCAAGTAGTAGAGACTGCTCGACTACGAGATACTGCTTACTCCTTACGCACGTACCAGCGCGCGCTCTTGCTGCCTTGGCTTGGGCTATACTTTGAATGCTTATAACTCCATTTCTAGTTGGACTATCTTCATGAGACCTTTAGAATATATTAATAGCACTAAAATGTGTCTATTCTCTAGCGAAGGGCGCAAGGCATCAAAAATCTAATAACATTCGGCATATTCATAATATCTATCTAAATATACAAGAAAAAAGTCTCTAGCTCAAACGATGTAGAAGCTACGAAGAAAAGGTTAAACGAATTTTCGATTATTATCGATAGTAAGGAAATGGGGTGAATTATCGATAAAACAAAGTAAACTCGTACAGCGTAACGAGTATTCATGTGAAATGTCAGCTCTCTAGCGAAAACTCGACGTTCATACGGACGGACAGGGCGATATCAACTTATTTTTTTTTTGCGCTGATCAAGAATATATATACTTCTGCGATCTGCGACGTCTCTTACTGCCAGTTACATGCTAGACATCTGCATGCATGCATCGAACTGGGCAAATGAAACGTTCATTATAAAAACATATACAGCTTTTTTGTCTACAGTTCAAATGGATGTGAGAGAATGTTATACAAGTTGTCTGTATCGACAGTTGGCCGTCTCGCTCACTCCCATGCTGTACAGCACCTGAATGCCCATTTCCAAAGGGTTCAGGGCATAAAAATGTAGATAAAGTCTAGAAATCTTGAAAGTAGGCAGCTGTGCTTGCAATACTCAAATAGATAATATTAACATGACAACAATAAATATATATATAATGTATATGGAACCCATGCAAAGTCTCAGATATCTCTCATCTACTACAATTTCGCATAGAAACCAACAGAGGGACGGCCAGACAGTGACGGGGAGTGAGCATCTTGTTAACAACGAGTGCGAAACTGATTGATGCTAGTACAAAATATGCTCTATGCTGAAGAGGAATCAGATTCCTGCGCTACGCATAATCACAAAATTGAAATACCTTTGACACAAACCCATGTGAATGGGTAATGTGAGAAACAAAAGGGTTTGCCAGCTCGAAAAGAGGAAGAGAAACGTGGCAAGCTTTAAGAGAAAAGCGAATTTAAGGCGCCATGACAACTGAAAGCGAAGTTTAAGCTGCGAATCCCCATAAAAATGAATAAATGAATTCAATTTCAATCTCAATTTCAATTTCAATTTCAATTTGATTTCAATTTCATTTCTCGTCTCGCGTTTCTCCTCGCTCGCTTCTCATATCTCATCTTGCGCTGCTGAAGTTTGCGTTTATTAAATTCATTTGAATACTTAAGTGTTTATTTATTGTTTTTATTCTTTTCATTTTGCTTGTTTCATTTTTCGTTTATTTTTATATTTTTGCTGTTTTCTGTTTTCTGTTTTCTTTTCCTGTTGCCTAGCTCAAGTGTAACGCACTTTTATTCGAGCAGACATATTAAATATCAATGAAGCCCTCGATGTGTTGGTAAAGTCAAGTGAAAGTGCAGTCGAGTGTAAGCCTCGCTCTTAACTGGGTCAATTAAGCTCGAGTAGCTGTAGTGTGTGTGTGTGCTAAGTATTTATAGCATATGCATGTGGAATCGATGATTGAAGTTCAGTAAGAAAACTAAATTCATTCCACTTTACTATGTTGAGTTGAAGTTGGCTTCAACATACTTGAGAGTCAATTTTACTTTAATTATATTTAAGCAAAGCATTCCTCTTAGCTCAGCTTTTAGTCGAAAGCTCATTGAAGTAGCTTTTAAGGCATTTTTCTTATGCACTTAAGCAAAAGCTACCAGTTGACTGTTCTAATTGCATTACAATAATAAAGACTCAACTCCAAAAATTATATAATCATTTAATATAAATTTCTGCTCAATTCGAAGGGTTCTTTGGTATTAAAAAGTTTTTATTATTAATCTGGAAATTAAAATTATTAAAATTGTTTGAATTAATAATGTCAAAACTATAGCTAATAAATGAATTATATTTATAAAAAAATGTTAAAGTACAAAATTAAATGAAGCATTTCAAGAGAAAACCTATTTGAAAGCTTGCATAGTTAAGAAAAGCTTCCTTAAAGAGCATACAAAAACTATGCTGTTATACTTAAAAAGCTCGTTAAGACAATTTGTTAAAAAGCTTATTATTAATATTAATTGATTTAACTCAAATGAATCGTTTATAACAGCTTTCAATGCACACGCATATTTGAATTATATTTATAAACAAAAAATAAAAGTTAAAAAAAAAATAATTAAATAAAGAATTTGAAGAGAAACCAGCTTTAGCTCCTTATGCCAGCTAAAAACCTATTTGAAAGCTTGCATATTTTTTAATAATATAGCAGAAAATTAATAATTATGAAAAGCTTCTTTAAAGTGCATGCAAAAACTATGCTGTTATGTTTTAAAAAGCTTCTTAAGACAATGTGCTAAAAAAGCTTATAAATATATTAATTGATGTGTCGCAAATGAAAAGTTTATAAAAGCTTTATTAAACAGCTTTCAAAGCACATGCAGTTCAATTAATTCTTATTGAGCATTAAAAAGCGCTTTAATGCAATACGCCATCTATTAAAGCTCGCTGAAAGCTCACAAATTGATTAATACATTTTTTAATATGTCAAAAAAGCTTTGTGAAACAGCTTATGCAGTTATGATAAATGCTTATATATTTAAAATTAAATAATATAAAATTAAAAATTACCTCAATGCAATGCATCAGGCATTAAAGCTCTTTGAAAGCTTACACATGAATTAATCAATTAATATAATTTAAATATCTTGCAAAAGCTTAAGCAAAACAGTTTGCAAAGCATATGCCTAATATCATAATATTTGATTAAACATCTCTCAATATATATACATTATAAATTTCATATATTTTCAGGTACACTAAAGCTCAACTCCAATTAGCAGCCATTCGTAAGCTTTGGCTCGTACAGATGAGAATAGGGCTATAAAAAATGAATGGACTGAGTATCATTAGCACGAAGCTTTCAGTTTAATTATGCAGAGCACAATTTCATCCTTGACTTTGGCTCGAAATCAATTGAAAAGCCAGAGCAGCCAACTAACAAGAAAGCAACAAGATAAACATTTGTATGCCCAGCAGGCCATGCTGGAAATCAGCTGAAAACTTATTGTTGTCGACTGCAGCTAGACAACAGCCAACAAACAGCAGACAGCAGCAATGCAGGAGAGGGGAGAGAGAGGAGAGAGAGAGAGACGAGCGCAGGCGGAGCTGCATGGTTGGATGGACGGGACAGGTACAACAATCGGTTTGGTTAATGTATCTGCCTCTGGAGATAGGACTACAAATCACATAATTAATTAAGTGCACTACGATACTCTTGCCATGGCTAATTGAGCCTAACGAGGCCATGGCCATGGCCACTCACTGAAAGCAAAAAGTGCTGCAGCTACAGCCAAAGATGTCACAAGAATGTGAGAACGAATGGGCAGAGTGGCATAATAGAGTTGTTGGACTTGAGAGAACGTGTGTGTATATATATGTATATAGAAATTGAGTTGAGTTGTATCGGAAATTGCTGCAACGATTGGTTTTACTTGCTGTTGTTGCCTTTTACTATGCGAACAGCTCATAATTTTGAAGAAATCAGCTTTAAGTAAAGCTTAATAAAGCAAAGCATTAGCGCGATGTTTCCAGCAACAGCAATGCTATTGTAACTATCGATAGGAGTGAGACATCACTTGAAGCGAGCTATGTCAAGACTGAGTCAGAGTGAGAGTGTTGTAAAACGTCGGCTAGACTACTGAGTTGATTGATCATTTAGCGCATAATGATATATGATTGAGTTATATGTTTATAAGATATGCATGTAAATGCTCTTTATCTAAGATATTTATATATATCATTTCATTTGATTCGACTAAAGTACAATAAATACATTTAGGCAGAGTATTAACAGTTCGCTATAACTTTTGCGCAGTTTGATTATATCTCTAAACCTGTTGTAAATGGACATTCATGCATGTCAAAGGCCAAAGGGAAGCATGTCAAAATACATCAATTCAATATAGAATATCAAACAGAATCAACAGTCAGAGTTGACTTGGCATAGCCTTTGGGCATGTCACCTGTTACAGGGTATGCGCTAGTCGAAAAGAATCAAACAAAGGCGCTGCGACTGGCTCTTATCTTGTATCACTGGCTGGCAACAGCTCTGGCAGCTAAACAAAGTTCTTGGCAATCTTGGCGACTTCATTAGCTGCAAGTACAAATGTGAGAGTGTGTGTGAGAGTGTGTGGGAGTGTGTGGGAGTGTATGTGTGTGTAGATAGGTAAATCGCAGCAAATGAGCTGGTAAAAGTGCAAAGGCAATTCATGGCAGCATAGCAAAGCAGAGCAACATTTATATCATGCTCAACTAATTGCAGGAGCGCGCGAAGCTGTGGCAAAACTAGGGCGCAGGATGAGGCAAGTGCAGGAGGAGGCAGACAGGACATGCCAGCAGGCGAGCAGGCATGTTGGTGTCTGCGTGCGTGTGTGTGTGTGCACACATGTCTGGCCATAACATAAATTCTCATAAGCATAATGCTTTGAAAATTGGAGCAAAACGAGGCAAGCTACACGGCAAAGGACCTCGAGGCTGGCAGTGCGATAAAGCGACTCTCAACTCTCGACTCGACTCGACTCGACTCGACTCGACTCTCCACAACGTCCATGGGCCACTGGCAAACTAAGTTATTGAAATTACAAGTTGTACGCGCGCCCAGGCACGACCGCTTTAATGAGCTGCCTGCACGCCCCCCTCCGCCAGCGCCCAGCATAACCCAGCCAACCTTGTATCCATGGAGGGCAGCGGCTGCTGCTACAGCAGCTTTAACTAAATTAATACAAATATGTAATAAATGACAGAGGGTCAGCCAGAGTAAATGAGACTGAGAGAGAGAGAGAGAGAGAAAGGTGGGCAGAGGATGAAAGAGAGATAAGGTATGTGTGTGTGTGTGCGGCTGGCAGACACATGTTTGAGACATGAAAGCCAAGTTTATTTTACAAAGATTCTCAATAGCAATTGCTATATATATAAATATATACATATATATACACTCTAGGCTATATATACTCAAGGCATCTTAGAGTCCTGCAAAAGGAATATCGATATACTTCGATGGGCATACAGAAGTGAGCTAAATTTATATGCTCTAGACAAATTTATATAGAGTTATAGAAGATTCTAGAAGTGCCTAAGTTACAACAATTATATATCAATAACAAATCGATATTTATCGATTTTTCATGGGAAATCATACAGAATATTAGCCTTAGCTTTGCCTTGCATTGCATGCAGCTTACATGCATTGCACACACGAAATTTATCGATAAATATCTGGCATAGAACAATCTCTATCGATAGGCAAGCCAATGGCAATGTGCCGCTATGCATAGGGTATCGAGCTAGACAGGCTGTTGCTGTTGTTGTTGTTGATTTTATTATAATAATAATGCTTAAGCGCGCGCACAACAACAAAGGAAGCAGAGGCAGCAGAGGCAGCGTAGGGCGACGGACAGAGGCAAAGGCAAAACGAAAAGAAAAGAGAAAAAAATGCCCTGAAAAGCAACAAAAATCAATAACCACCCGAAGGCGCATGCAGAGCAGGCATATAAAATTTACATACAAGCCTTGAGTATGTGTGACTCTCTGCGTGTGTGTGTGTGTGTGTGTGGCAAGTGGGTGTTCGCTGTTGTTGTTTTTTTTTTTTTTTGTCGTGCCTCAAGGTTGTGTCACAGCTGAGACACCAGCCAGAGCCAGCCAGTTAGTCAGGCTATGCCCATTGTTGCTGTTGTTGCCGCTGTTTGTGGCACATGTGCTGCTGGGGCCCTCGACGGCCACGCCCCCAGCGTACAGCTCCCCCCCCCCAAACGGGGCAAGGATAAATACAATGAAAATTGCAGCATAAGCAAATCGAACAACGAACGAAACAAATTGCAGAGCAGCAACAGCAACAGCAACAAAGACAAAGGCAAAGCCGAAGGCAACGGCAACGGCAACGGCACCGGCAACAATTGCTCATTTCACTTCAATTAATTAATTAGCCTGCATGCAATTAAAATATTGAACATGTGACAATCGAGCGAGCTCAAGGGAAACATAAAGGTGAAGATAAGCGATAATTATTAAAAATAAATTGAATTAAGAGAAAAGTCCAGTTCGTTTAAGCTTAAAGTTGCCTCACAAAAATAACTGTGTATATGCTGGTGCAAGACAAGAGCAGCAGATCTGACAAGTAATTGCTGAGAGTTTGTCAATGTGCGCATTTCACTCGCACTTTCAGAAACAATTGAGAGAGCAACCAATGGCAACGCTTCTTCAACGAATTCGTTTGCGATCAGCTCCCAAACACTTTCGTTTCTTTTGCTCAAATTCTACTTTAACCGTTAGGTTGACTGTTGTGTATGTGTGAACGCTGCGTTCGCGAATTGAGTGAGAGCATGAGTGTGTGTGTGTGTGAATGTGAAGACCATTTGCATAGACTCTTTCAGCTACCTGCTCGCTTTCTCTCATTTATGCAAGCGCCAATCATATCGCTACCTTAACGAAGTTCGCATAACACGAATAGTTTAACTCAAGGCGCTCAATAGAAAGACAAAACGAAAAGAAGCGAAGCCTTCTGCTTAAAGCGAGAGTGAGAGAGCATAATTTCTTTTCGGTTCATCTCGTGAACAGAGCGTTTAAATGAAAAATCCCAAAGAATTAATAAAAAAAATAAATAAAAAAAATTAAATTAAAAAAAAAATAAAAATACTATTACTAGAAAAGACTCAACACTGAACTGAAATATTTTACTCAAACAGTTTACAGCTATTTCATAGAAAATTCTTCAGACGTATACAACGATCTAATATGAAAACTTATCAAACTTAACTAAAAAACTTCAAATAAAAACAATGGGCTCAGAAAGATTGCCCAAAATCCTCCAAAATACATATACCCAACCACTCAATGTTGGTTAAATAGAATGTGAACATGGAAAACGAATCAGTCAATCAGACTAAGTGAGCGTACAATAAAAGTTCGTCTGGCTACAGTCTATAAAATTTCATTACACAAATGTAATTTCGTCAATTTCAGTTTAAAAAAAAATAGAAAACCAAAAACGAATAATAAGTAAAAGTTTTTGCCATTAAAAGTTGCTAACTGGGTTAATGTCATCTTAATAGACATTCATGTAAAGTGCAACACTTTTCGAGCATTTAGCTTATATTGAGTATGATTATTTTGACTTTTTGGGGTCGACACGGCACTGTGGTACGCTAAAACGGTACAAACTGTATTTCGTTTATCAATTTTGAATTACGACAGCCAAACAATGGAAATTTGTGCACATGTCCCGGCTAAAAGGTTTACCAAATAACAAATTGATAAACCCAGAGCGCAAAAACACACGACACACGAAAAATTCAAAGCTGACGATGGAAAATTGAAAATGGGAAATGGAAAATGGGCGCTTGAAGCTTGGCGCTTGCCGCTGCGAAAGGGGCGTTGCCAAATGGCAAAACTAGAACACTGAGCAAGACCAGATGCAGATGTTCACATGATAAATTATGTACCAAAAAGTTGAAAGTAATTGCCATAATAATAGCCAACGAAAGTGATTACTAATCGAGCAGAGCTAATGATGTATGTGTGTGTATATATACACGGATATATATTAAGATTTTATATTATATAAAATATAGAAGAAACGTCTAGACAGAACCAGAAGATACCCAAGAAGCTGAGCAAAGCTGAGCATTATCTAAGTACAATTCTCATTGTTATTAGTATTATTTTGAATTATGTTATTAGTATTATATATTTATATGTAGAAGTACCTTGGAACCGATTAAAAAATCAATGCTTTCCCAATTTACATGGGCGTACTGAATAATTTAAATGGGTCTATGGAGTGTAGCCTGTGCCCTAAAAATGCAAAACTTAGTTATTCCGTCGCCAAGACGAGTCGTGTATGCATATAGCATATAGAATATAGAATGAACTCAATACGTAGCAGAACTGAATTGGCCAATTTCCGAAGCTATAGCAAATTGTCATATTAAAAAAAAAAATACCAAATTACTCTCTAATAAACTTGTCTATGCTCTACGATAATATCTAGGCACTTATTCAATATTGAGCTCAATCAAAGCTAATATACTTTCTTTTCCAATGAGTTTGGTTGCTTCTACTCAAAGGGCACTCAGAGAGACACTTGGAAGCAGGCATTAAAGCCTAATTAGAAATATGCGCGCATAGAGCATACTTTTCTAGCTTTCTATGGGAAATGAACTTTTGTTCGTTTTGTAACGCATTTCCTTTGGCAAGCGAGCTTCGATTTACAATCGACTCAGCAGCTCAGCCTAAGCGCTTAGCATTCCATTTAGAGTTGATGCATTCCAATGCACGTTTATTTATTGTGTATTTGAATTATTAGAGCTAGCCGGCTGTAAAAAGCATTGCAAATGCCATAGGGTGCTCGACTCGACTTGTTTGCGCAGTCAGCAAGAGAGAGAGAGACAGAGAGAGAGAGAGACAGAGAGAGAGAGAGTGAGTGAGGGAGAGAGGGAGAGGTATATGCAGCTATAGTGACCATACACATCAGTCAAATGAAATGACTGACGTCTCTTTTGTCCAGCTGCGAATAAAAAAGCTTCTCCTGGCTTACGCCCAGTCCCAGCCAGCTCACACACACTCTCCCACTCTTCCACTCTCCCACACACACACTCAGCCCTGTCAGCCACCATTGTTGGCTATGGACTGTGTGCATTATTATGTATTGGCAACTTGTTTAGTTAGGAACTTTGTAATTTCGTTATGGCACAGTGAGAGTCGAGCAAACGATGCTGAGTAAGAGCTCAAGAGCTACGTGAGTGGCTGGATATGTATACACAATACACTCTACATACATACATACGTACCTAACACACACACACACACATATATATAAATATATGTATATATATATATCTGCGCTCTGGCGTTTGTGCATGTGCATGTAGTTTTGCCTTCTGTTTGTTTTACTAATAGAATCATATGAATTTAATACTATTTCCACACTGCTCGTGACACAAACGCGTACACGCAACAGCACAACAACTGCATATTTTCTTCTTCTTCTGCTTCTTCTTTTCTTTTTTTTTTTAGATACACTGCTTGAATTTTCAAGTACTTGACTTCAAATTTTAATATATTGCCAGTGTTTAGTGCTTTAGCATTGAGCTGGCAATGCGCTTCCGCATGGCAAATGCTGCTGGCATTATTTACAATGTACTTAGACAAATTGCTTTGGGTATGAGTACTCTCATTGACTTCTCAATTCTCTCTCAATTTTATTGAATTTTTGGAATTTGTATTATAATTTTTATGTACCATTCGCTACCACATGGCAAATGCTGCTGACAGCATTTACAATCTAGTTAGTCTATTATCTTTGAGTTCATATTCATAGAGGCATTGAGTTTGATCTAGATTTGAATGTACTTTATTATCATGAAGTTTAGCATTCGCTGCTACATAAGAAATGCTGCTGATAATATTTACAATGAAGTTGGTCTAGTCTCTAGCAGTATGACAGTTGTCACTACATTTGTTAATGTTTTCTCGATTTAATATATTTTTTTATTATATAATTTTCTATTCACCACTTCAGGCTAAATGTTGCTGGTAAAATTGATATTCATGATCAGCTTTGATCTTGACTTTCGGGCAATTTTTAACATCTAGTTTAACAATCGCTGCCTTTTCTTAACTCCTGCTGATATTCATTGGCTTATTGAAGCTATATAAGCTTTAATCAAGTTATATTTCCTTTAATTTGATTTAATTTTGAATTGAGTGCTTCATGTTAAGTATTTTTTTAGCTCATGGTAAATGCTGCTGTTAAAATGCATAAGTTTATTAATAAGGCAAAAGCTTGTTAGTATTTTTCTTAAAGTTTCATAGCATTTTTATTTCAATACAATTTTATACTCTGTGCAATACTCTGTTTATGCTTTTATTTAACTATGCAGTTTACCATGCGCAACCTCATGTTATATGCTGCTGATAAAATGTATAAGGTGCTCAATCTAATTACAGAGATACAAGTATTCATCAAGTATTGGCTTCAGTGGCGTCTCATCTCAGATTTAATAGGCTGCCTTACCATTTACTTTATAATTTGGCTACCTCATGGTAAATGCTGCTGGTAAAATTTATAAGGTGCTCAATCTATTACAGAGATATTCAATAAGTATTGGTTGCAATGGCGTCTCATCTCAGATTTAATAGGCTGTCTTTCCATCTACTTTACAATTTGGCTACCTCATGGTAAATGCTGCTGTTAAAATTGTTAGTTAGACAACTCTTACGTCCACTATACTTGCTTCAAATCTTTTATTGCTGACAATAGTTGCCCAACAACATGACAGCGAATACCTATCGATAAACAATCGATAACAGTACGTTATCACAGTTGTTTGGCATGTTCGACGAGCAGCACGTGTTGCATAGCAGCGCACAAATCCTCAATTCGCAGCTATTTTGGTAAGTAGCTATATATGATATAATGCGTATGCGTGTGCGTGTGCGTGTGTGTGTGTGTGTGTGTGTGTGTGTATACATATGTATATAACATACTTGTATATCAATATACAAGACAAGCTGACATTTGCCAAACCCAGAAGCCGTCACTAGCAGCACTCACATAAGCAACTGCAGCCGCCCACAATTGAGGCAAAACATCAAACAAAATTCCTATTTATATATATATATATATATATATATACATATATATATATTTGTGTTCTTTCTTTTTGATATTTTGGCTGCAAACATTGGGAAGTTTGACAAGCCAGAAGATTGAGTACGTGCTCCACATTGACAAATGGAACGCGACCGGCAAACGCAGAACTTAACGCTAAAGCATCCAGAGACGAGTGTGAGAAGTATCGTGTGCAAACTTTAACTTTCGACTTTGACTGCAAAATCGATGGGCTGTCAATGTGACTGCACAGGTGTGCCCACAAATGTCTGTCTGTGTGTGTGTGTGTGTGTGTGTGTGTGTGTGTGTATGTTTTATTGGATGAGTTTAATGCTCAAGTCAATCCAGCCACCCCGTTCGACTACTTACCCAACCAGAGATACATATGCACATACATATATTTAGTTAGGGATTTGGGATTTGAAAATGCCAAATACGCATACGTCAACTCACCTGCAACGAGAAGAGGAAGAAGAGGAAGAGGAATCATTATTAGACATGTTTTTCATATTTTGCATATTTTATACACGAAGCTACATTGTTTTCGTTCTTTGCTAAGGTCATTGCTATGACTCTTCAATCGCTGCTGCTGTTGCATGGCAAAGGATTGAATAGTCCCTCATAGAGCAGCAGCCCTAAGCTCTTGCGCCTGCTGTTGCCTCACAGTCAACACACGCAGAGCTCATCATCATCATCATCATCATCATCATCCTACAGGCATCTCACACACAAAGTGCAACATGCGAGCATCCACAAATAAGCATAGAAGCCAGCCAGCGCTGCATGTGGCAGCTGCATGTGCCACATCAGTCTTGTATTATATTGCGCGAGGGTCGCTCAATAGAGTTCAATCTGTATTTATTACATGGGATTAATTGGATCTATTGATTGGCTCTAAGAGTTTATTGATATGTGCATATAGTCTTCAAATTTCGTATAAATGGTCCTGAATCCTTTAGAAGTTATCGATAAACATATATCAACTATATATTCATACGCAGAGCCTAAAATTATATTCTATTTATGCATTCGCACTGGACCTATTTTGTCTCTTCTATTATGTCTATTATACATTGCTTTTACATGCTCTTGAACCCATGAAGATTTATCGATAAATAGGTAGACATATCATATGCAATGCCTAATTATATTATATATTCTATTTATGCATTCTCACTAAACATTTTTTCTATATCTCTTATATATAACTTTAACGTGCTCTTCTACCTATGTAAAATTATCGATAAACATTAATTAATAGGTAAAAGCTCAAAGTAATATTCTATTCATACATTCTCACTAGACGATTTCTCTATTATATTATACTATATCTTAACATTCCATTTACATGCTCTTGAGCCCATAAATTAATATTCTATGAATTGTCTAGAGCGCATAAAAAGTTATCGATAAATATATATTGATATCTCTATATATAACTTAGGCATTCACTTGAAGCCAGCTAACAATGGGTATATTCTGACAACATTTAGGTACACATTTCGTATACATAATATTGAATAAAACAATAGTTATCGATAGGTAAGCATTCCTTATATATTCTCTAGCATGTGAGCATTATTATCGATAAATTTATATATCATTCTAAATATTTTCTATTATGTTAAATATACATATGTATGCAAATTTATAGATAGAAATTAATCTTCAATAAGCATCAGATGAAATAATCGATAGATACACATTCCTTAGATATATAATACACTCTTATGAATCGAAAAGGAGCTATCAAGTGGCATACATCGATAGGCTTACCTCGATAGGCACACATCGATAGGCATACATCGTTAGGCACACGGCGATAGACACACGTCGATAGGCACGCTTCAATAGGCACGCATCGATATGCACACATCGATAGACACACATCGATAGACACACATCGATAGTCACATATCGATAGCCACACATACATACACACACAACATCAGATGTGACATAGAATTATATAACTGCAATACACCTTGTACACATTCCCATTAGCTATCGATAAATATCGATATACGCAGACATTGAGCAATGCATGCCGACAGGCAGCAAATTTCTACCTCATTTAGCCAGACGTGCACCTTAAATTGTTTTTTCCACCGTAAACTGATTACGAATTATAATAGGAAATTGCTTTAAATGCTGTCTGCGCGTAGTGCGTGCCCTCTCAGCGCTGTAAGGAGACCCTCGTTGCAAGGACTCAAGACGCTGTCAGCGCTGCAGTCTGGGCATTAACAAAAGCGTATATAGTACTTGGTCTTGTCGTCTTGACGTCGACATAGGCAGCGCTGTTGGCATCGCCGTTGCCATCGCCGTCGCGCTTAGTTCCACAACTTGGCCGGGCTTATGCCTGCATTCAGCCAGACACGCATTCAATTCGCTTGCCATTCAGCGCAAATTCTGTATATGGCGAGAGCGACATATGTCATGAATTTTTAAAGTCACATGCCAACTCCCTCTAACACACACACACTCTCTCTCTCTCTCTCTCTCTCTCTCTCTGTCTGTATAGCGTCGGCGACAGCGCTGGCTGAAGTGGGAAATCAAATGTTTGTAATTAAAATTAAATATTCTATTAAAGGATCAAAACTGCAAGACTAAAAGGATGCAGTCAGGCGGTAAATAGCAATCAAAGCGAATTGTAAGTACACCTGCACTAGGCACACAGAGCGAGAGAGAGAGAGAGAGAGAGTTGAATGTATAAATATCATAACACAAATGTTTAATCAAGATTCTGCTCCGAGTCCCAAGCCAAAGCCGAAAATAAGTAAATAGTCAGCATGGGCATTGGGAATTTGTGGACTCAATTGACATTGCCCATTGATATGGCTATGAAGCGTGAAATGTCAAGTGCTTCTTAGTGCTTTAGTTTGGCTTTTGCAAACACTTGACAACCCTGCTCACCCGTCTCGCTCAACAAACTCTCGTTAGTTTGTGTAGCGCTGCTGCCCGAGCAAAAGCCAATTCTGTTGCCCAGGCAAACACACACACATGTCTCTCCCTCTCTCCCTCTCTCTCTCTCTCTCTCTCTCTCTCTCTGCCTCAATTAATAATTGAAATACATTTGACGAATGTGAAATATGTCTGCTTGGCAAATTGTGAGGTCAACTGAAAGTAGCCATAATTACTGCCATTGCGAGTGCAGAGAGCTGAGCTAAAAATTGCTCAGCAACTGTCCGGATGAGCATGCAAATAATGCGTAATACTAATATGCTTAGCTCATTATTATAGCATGGCATTTGGGCGCATTATATGCTCAGCAGCCAATGAGCAGCTGCACAATTTATGCCTCTAATCGCATAAGAATTGATTAAGACTGTGACTGACTGGCTAATCGAAGATAAGAGTATATATATATATAAATTGTAATAGACTGGAAGTTAAGATGTCTTTTGTGTTGATGCCATACGATGCACTGGCATAATCATTATCTTAATCATTGCATTGAAGCATTGAAGATTTTCCTTATAAGCTTATAAGCTGCACGAACTAAGTGTGACAATATATTTAAATAGTATTTAAAATAAATCCATTTTTACTGCGACTTAACAAAACTATGAATAATATTCAACTTGGATTTTCGAAAAATCATTTTAAACAAGTAATGAAGCTCCAGTCGGGACTGCTCGACTACGAGATACCCTGAGCTCTTTTTCGAACGAATCATATGCCAAGAATGCCTCGTTTCGATTCTCCACGCCTAAGATGTATAGTTATACATGCAAAAGCACGAGCACACACACACGCTGATCTACGCTTATGCGCCTGTATGTGTGTGAGCATTGCAGGCGTATAGCTGTCTCTCTCTCTCTCTCTCTCGCTTGCTCTGCAACGTGGGTTTTGTTGCGAAAACTTCTTTGATTAATAATTCTGTTTCTAGACAGATAATCGTAATCAAACTTTCATATAATGATCATGACATTCATATCTATATGCTAAACCAAACTGCATGTCTCTAGTATTTGAAATGCAATTTTTACACATTTGGGGGTGTGGGGGTGAAGTGGGGATCGGAATCCAAAATCTGACAAAAACCGAAATTGTATTAAATTAGTATCTATATATATGCAGAAGACTTGAAGACTCTAACTCTAAAAATGAATGAGCTAGAATTTTATAACTGGTTCTTGATAAATTCGTTTATCGATAACTTTGCAAATATACAAGTTATCGAATTTCTTAAACTGGATTTTTTGCTACCCCCAAATTCTTACGTTAAAATCAAAATATTGCTTAATTTCAAAACATTAACCTTTTATTGAAAACAAATAAATTATTTTTGCCATTCAAATTGAAATTTGTATTCATTAGGGAAAAGCTCAACACTGAATCTTATGCAAAACGTTTCACAATTTCTGAAGCCTGCAAAAGTTGCAAAGTTGCCTTTAGACTCGCAAACTTTAGCGATTTTTAATGGTTTCCAGCTTAATTTCGCATCTAGTTTTCAGCCTTTTTCTTTTTATTTGGCTTTCGCTGAGGAACAACTTTTGGCTAAGCTCAGCTAATTCATGTCGCATTTGAATTGAAGCCAATTAGGTCTCAACTGCCACACATAATTGACTGCGAATGATACACGAATTACAGTTATTTTTTAGATTTATGCAAACCAATTAAAAACATCAAATATATATTAAAACCATTTGAAGCTGTCTTTGAATTATGTCAACAAATTACAAAATTGTTGAATTAATTTATTTTATTTTTGTCTCTTTTTTTTTTTTTGTTCCTTCAGTTTTTAATTCACTGCAAAATTAAACAAACGACACAGCTTTGTTTTATTTATTTTAATTCGCTTTTTATTTGCGATTTCAATATTTGCTCTGCTCATTACTCAGCTTGGACAATTGCCAACATTTTACAGCTGTCACAATTAATAGCATCAAATAACTAGAGGACGAGCAGCTGTAATTAATGAATTATATATATAATTTCTTTTTTCAGAATAATGCATGCATGACTAGCAGATACCCTGCAGCACAGCTGCATCTTGAAGCAAAGAGAGTGAGCTAGACTAGAGCTTCAGGATGGAGAGAGCTGATGGTGATGGAGAGAGCTTGTGGTGAGGTGAGGTGAGTTGACGTGAGGAGTGTTGAGGTGAGTTGAGCTGAGCTGAGCTGAGCTGAGCTGCGTTGCGGTGAGGTGTTATGAGTTGAGGTGAGCTGACTTGAGTTGAGCTGATCTGAGCTGAGTTAAGTTGAGTTAAGTTGACTTGAGCTGAGCTGAGCTGAGCTGAGCTGCGTTGCGGTGAGGTGTGGTGAGTTGAGTTGAGTTGAGTTGACTTGAGCTGAGCTGAGCTCAGCTGAGTTGAGTTGAGTTGACTTGAGCTGAGCTGAGCTCAGCTGAGTTGAGTTGAGTTGACTTGAGCTGAGCTGAGATCAGCTGAGTTGAGTTGACTTGAGCTGAGCTGAGCTGAGCTGAGCTGAGCTGAACTGAGCTGAACTCAGTTGAGTTGAGTTGAGTTGACTTGAGTTGAACTCAGTTGAGTTGAGTTGACTTGAGTTGAGTTGAGTTGAGTTGAGTTGAGCTGAGCTCATTCAACTTCTGAGCATGGAAAAATTGATAAAAATATTGGGCTTATACCATTTGAGCGCTTAGCGTATATTTATAATTGAATTGCAATTGGTGCAATGATAAGAATGTAATTCAATATTTATCACTTTGAGTTTTATTGAAAACATTTATGGATAATTTGCGCTGATATGTAAAACGTGATGCATATGCATAAAGACCACAAATTTAATGCAATTGCGATTGGCTATGCGCACGGCAGGAACTATATACATATACACATATGTGAGTGCGTGTGTGTGTGTGTGTGTGCCTGTTCTCTACACCCATCACATTATAATTATGATTGTGTCAAATCGGATAATTTATTTTTGAAATGAAATCATTTGCGATTCGCTTTGATTTTGTCGTTTCCAATTATTGTTTTACTCTCGCGCCGCAACGCATTTGCTCGATTCCAAAATTAGCTCGATGCCCATTTAGATTTGCATTCAGTTGACGATAATGATCAGTTTTTCTATGTACGTTTGCTAAAACTGCATTTAGCTCAACATTTTGCACATGAAATTTAATCAAACTTTATTTTCTGCTTAATTAGAAATTCAAATTTAATATTTGTAATTGCAGAAAAATTCAGAAAAAATGCCATAAACTTGTAATGAAAATCAAAGTATTGCAGTAGCTCTGCCTATGGAAAAAAGCGAATATGAAACTCTGAAATTCATTAAGTTCCCTTTCAGCGTATATAGTATATAGCTGATTGATTGCTGCCTTTCGATGAGCAATCAGGCAGGCAAACAGTTTGTATATATATATATATGTATATATATTTATATAGTTGCATATATGAGCAAATGGATAGCAGGAGAGCTGGATATTGTGATACGCTTGCAATTCCTTTTTGCTTTAAACTAATTGACTTGTGTGCGCTGAAGAATATTTATATTTGCTAGCCAACGAACGACACGGCCCCAGACCGCTGCACTGGCAGCGACGTGCAGAGCAATGCACTCAGCCAGACAGCAAATTGTGACCTGGCCCTGGCACCGTCTGCCCCTCGCCCACGCCCGCGCCCATGTCCACGCCTATGCCCTCGTCCTTTACGGTTATGTGCTGCTGCGTCCTGCATGCAGTCACTGAATCAGTCTGTCCTCAGTCTCTCCGTCCGTCCGTCTGTCTCTGTGTTTGTTTGTTTGTTTGTTTGCTTTCGCTTATTTTTATTGCCACGCATCCTTTTTATGTCCTGCTGTGATTTCAAGCGGCGCTGCTGCTTCCCCATTTGGCCAGCCCTGCTGTTTGCATTGCCAACCGCACGGTTTTGTCCCATTGCCACGCCCACCCACACACACACGCACATTCATATAACCCGCTGCAATTTCACGTTGATTTTCAGCGCTCTTTGGGTTCCGGGTCTCTGTCCGTATCCGTGTCCGTGTCCGTACACAGCCGTTCTACCGTGCGCCCCCCTCCCTCACTTGTCGCCATATCCTGATCTCGCTTTGGCCCCTGCGGTCGCCGGCAATGTCCGTACATAAATATGAAATTTATTAGTAAATGTTATATATCCTTTTGTGCGTGTCAGTTCTGGCTTGCATTGCAATGCAGCTCTGCTCATTTACGACAACGACAACGACAACAACAACAACAACTCATCTTCATCATCATCATAAGTAGACCCAATGGCATCATCAGCTTTATTATCGTCGCAATCGCGTCGTTCTGGTCACAATTTTAATTTGTTAAATGCACTTGTGTCAAGCCCAACACTACAAGCCGCTCCCAAGCACCTTTCACACACACACACACGCACGTCCATCCTTGCTTATCCCTTTTAGCCAGCACTTGCAGCTGAAGCTTAACCCTGCATGCCGACAATGCAATTGTGCTTCGATTGATCAAGTAAGAGACATTTGAGTTTATAAAATGATAAAATTATGATAAACATATCTATCGTCTGCTATCGATATTTTGTATTCCTAATAGTTCATCATGTACTATAATTAATGTTATCAACAAATTCTTAAATAATATATTGTTACTTAGCAGTATTCTATATTTTCTCTAACCCAACTCTTATTAGTTCTATGCAGAGCTCGCAAATAACTGTCAATGTCTGCAAATAAATGTCTCTCATTCACACTTTCAGAAATAAATGCAGAGCGCAGCCAAGCAGCAGCATCGGTTCGTCAATGACAGAGCTCGCAAATAACTGTTTACCGTTGCTCAATGTCTGCAAATAAATGTCTCTCATTCGCACTTTCTTTTTGCTCTCTGAGCGCAGCCAAGCAGCTGCATCGGTTCGTCAACGACTTCGTTGGCGATCGACTCGCAATCCTCTACGTTGCTTCTGTGCTTACGCATTGGTATGTGTGAGAGCGTTGCGCTCGCGAAATAAGTGCGTGTATGTGTGTGTGTGTGAATGTGAATACCATTTGCATTATGCAAATTGCATAGGCTCTTTCAGCTACCTGCTCGCTTACTCTCATTTATGCGAGCGCCAATCATATCGCTCTACCTTAACGAAGTTCGCATAACACGAATAGTTCAACTCAAGGCGCTCAATAGAAAGACAAAACGAAAAGAAGCGAAGCCTTCTGCTTAAAGCGAGAGTGAGAGAGCATGATTGCTTTTCCATTGATCAGGCGAACAGAGCGAGACGGTTGGTTATTTGCGAGCATTTGCTTTGTATCATTTACTCTGATTAAAGTTATTCTGCTAATTTTGTTCTATCTATAAGTAAATAATATTAAGTAAGATGATGGCATTATATAAATCATTTATATATTTGTTTACTATTAAATAATTTGTATCCACATATTCAGTTTGATATAAGTTATATAACGTTTTTCAGCTTTGGAAGAATTTTAAGTAGCAAAAACTCGGAAACTATAACGCTCTCCATCTCCAGCCTTATCTCTCATCCCCTCACTCTTTGTCTCTCTCACACGCTCTTTTTTGCTCCCATTTGTTTAGCCCAATTGAGAATTACATAGAGTTGCCACAATTAAGCTCATATTTTAAGAAAAGTTGAAACAAATGGACGCATAAACTAAAACCAAACTGATTTATTATCTGGCATAAAATATTTTCCACAAAATTTGCTGCCATAACTTTGCAGATTTTCATTAAATTTTTTTCCAAAATAAATTTTCATTCATTTTTTTCGCATCCATTTCTCAGCTTTTCTCTCTTTTTTTTTTGCCTTCTCTGTTGTTGTTGTTGTTTTGCTGCTAGAGTTAAGCTGAGTTCTTGCCCACACTTGGTCGACCTATTTGTTGGGATTTGTTTGACCAGTCCCCTGACTGCTCCTGCTGCTCCTGCTGCTACTCCACACCTCCTGCTGTTGAGTCTGCCCGGCTGGCACGTTTGTTGCCTGTCATAATCCATAATCCCGAATGCCGTGAAATATGGAATCAACTTTAGTGCCAACTCAATGGCGAGCAAAGCGTTGCATTGCGTTTCATTTCGTTTCGTTTCGTTTCGCACACTTCCGAATTTTAATTAATTACGTTTAACAATTTGAACTCTCAAGTCTAGTTAGCCAACAATATTGTTTGTTATGTTCTTCTGTTTGTTACTCGAAACTTTGCAAATACCCTGTAGCCAAAAGGTGGAATGAGTTGAGCTACAACTTAACTTCAAACGGCAGAGAAGTTTCAATATCTTTTCACAAGATTTACAGTTTTAAGTCTCTTTGAACTCGGCGACTAAGGCAGCTGCTCTTCTTCAATTAACTTTGACCATAAATAGCTAGATTTCATTTGGTGGATCATTTCATACAATTGCCAGCCAATATATTTGATTGTTGTTGCGCAGTTCATGTGGATAAATTTTCATAGCGCCTTGAAGCCAAATGCAGCTGGAAAAGCTGAGAATTGAAAAATGCGACAGCAAAAACTAAGCGAAAATTTATTCATTGCGCCAAAAAGTCTGCAACTGGGTTAGCTCTGGCTCGCTTATCTCTATAGAGAAGGAGCGACATGGAGAGAGAGAGAGAGAGAGCGACAGAGAGAGAGAGAGAGGGCGAGAGGGCAGTGTGAGGTAATGAGAACAAGCTAGAAGCTAACATTTTATTATTGTACATTTGCACAGAGCAATTTTCTGTACTTTTTTCAGTTTTCTCTTCTTCTTTTATTTTTTGGCACTTTTATTTGATTTTTATGCGACTTTGCGCCCGGACGCCTGAATTATTGCCCGGCGCAATGCTTAAATGCGAACTAGGCCAGGATACGGATGCGGATGAGCGCTATGGCCAGGACCAGGGCTGCGCAGCGTGTTGAGAGGGCCACACACAGTCATGCCTGGTAATGGATAGTACAAGGCGGCAACAGGACGCCAGTCGGACGTTTGGCCTTTTTGGCAAACTGTTTTTGCAGCAATTGCATACTTTGCGGCGCCTGCAATGACAGCGCCAGCCTATACACACACACACACACACGCACACACACACATGTCTGCTGCAAATGTTTGCTCAAGGCTCTGCCTCTCTCTGTCCCTCTCGCTATCTCATTTGATGGCACTTGCCTGGGGGCTTGCGACGTTTCCTCTATGCGACAATGTCAAGTCCATTGGCTAACAAATCAAAAATCATTTTGCCCTCCTAATGCCTTTAAAGATGGCGCACTTCCGGCTGACGGAAACTAGATTTAATAAACGAATATCTACACCATATATATATGTACTTAAGTTGTGCACAGCTGGGGTCAGCTGTCGTCTTGAGGCCTGCCCTAAGCTCCTGGGCAACCAAAGCGCACTTGACATTGACAATTATGACATGCGCTTAGCATTGCCTCTATATATATGTATGTGTATGTGTGTGTGTTTGTGTGTGTGCCCAAAGGTTGACAAATTTAAAGGTTTCGCTCTGCTCAGGTCTCTTGAGCGCAGCTGAAATGCTTTTCCTTAGCTTTCTAATGCGAGCATCACAAAGTCCGCCAGGCATTGGAGCGTTTCCTGCCCCCAACGCCAACTACGTGACTTATGTTCCCCAAAGTCTTAACAAGATTCTCGTTTGCTCAATTGATTTTCCTGTTATACTATATAAATATGTATATAACATGTATGTCTATCATATTTCAGCTGTCTATCTGCAACTCTGCTTTCATTAGCTTCTCTTTCTCTTTTGTCTTCAAGAAAGATATCGCTGATTGCTGCTGTATCTATCTAACTATTCTCCTGTATCTATCAGTTCATAGTTCTACTCTGATGTAGTTTAATATTTATCAGGCAAACTCTTTTTTGACAAGCCTCTCTCTCTCTCTCTCTCTCTGTCGCTATTTGTTTCTTTCTCTTTCTCTGTTACTCTGTCTCTCTCTCTCTCTCGCTCTTTGTTTGTTTCTCTCTCTCTCTGTTACTTTTTGTTTCTCTCTCTCTCTCAGTCTTTCTTTACCTCTTTATTCTTCATTCTCCCTTTGTCTCTCTCTCTCTCTGTCTCTTTCTGTCTTTTTCTCTGTCTCTCTCTGTCTCTCTCTCTGTCTCTCTCTCTCTCTCTGTTTCTCTCTCTCTGTGTCTCTCTCGCTCTAACTCTTAGTCTTACACTCTATCTAACTCTAACTCCCTGAGTGAAGGTGTAATCTCTCTATATCTCTCTCTCTCTCTCTCTCTCTCTCTCTCTCTAACCCTTTCTCCTCACACCTTATCGGTGCTATGCCATCTCCCAATTTTCTAATCTCCCCCTTCTTCTTAATCTCCCTCTTCCTCTACCTCTACCTCTACCTCTACCTCTACCTCTACCTCTACCTCTACCTCTACCTCTACCTCTACCTCTACCTCTACCTCTACCTCTCTCTCTCTCTCTACCTCTACCTCTCCCTCTACCTCTACCTCTTCCTCTTCCTCTTCCTCTTCCTCTACCTCTACCTCTACCTCTACCTCTCCCTCTCCCTCTCCCTCTCCCTCTCCCTCTCCCTCTACCTCTACCTCTACCTCTACCTCTACCTCTACCTCTACCTCTACCTCTACCTCTACCTCTACCTCTACCTCTACCTCTCACTCTACCTCTACCTTTCCCTCATATACGGCAATGTACGTTTCGATTCCGTTCGCAACTCTAACTCAAATGTTTCATTATCAAAAATTCTTCGTCAATTAAACCTTAACTATTATCATGCTATTCAACAGCTCGTAATTAAGGTTTTATTTATCACACGTTCTCAGCTTTCAGCCCTTGTTGTTGCTGTTGTTGACGGGCTCTGTGTGTGGCATTAAAATAAAATTTCTTAATTTATTTTCTCTCTTGCAAGTTTTTTAGTTATGTTGCCAACTCAAATACTTGGCAATTAACTCAAGGGCGAAGAACTTGCTGGCAAAGCAACTGTGCAAGGGGCTAGCAGGGGCTAGATTTAGTGGGCGTGGTGAGCGTGGTGAGGAGTGAGCAGTGAGTAGTATGGCAAGCCTTTTGGCCAAAAAGTTTTATTTGCAGAGCCTGCGTATGAAAATTTTACTTTGATCTTCAAATGCAGCAGCAGCAACAACTAGAAACATGTCTGTGTGTGTCTGTGTGTGTGTGTGTTGTGGGCGTGTACGTTATATGTAGTTAAGACACTTTTGATGCACCTTTGACTAGAAATAAATGCCAACAATTTGTTGGATTTGCTGTTGCTGTTGCTGTTGCTGTTGCCGTTGCTGTTGATAATCAAGCTGAAAACAGAGCCAAACTACATTTGTACCAATTGCAAGTAATGCCAATGTTGGCCAACAGGCAAAGCAACTATGGCCCGGACAGCATAGCAAAGCGAAACAGGACGCAGTGCGAACTACAAATGTAATGGCAAATTTTTGAAATTAGTATGCAACACGCATAACAGCAACAGCAACAGCAGCAGCATCAGACGGGGGCAAATGCCAGAGCAGGAGGCGGGCAGGAGCTCTGCTGCGGGTATGTGAGTTGCGTGCTAAGGACTCGTGTCAACATATCCTTCACACAAGCAGGAATTGTTGTTGTTGCTGCTGCTACTCCTGCTGCTGCTGCTACTCCTGCTACTCCTGCTGCTGCTGCTGTCTTCAGCATCAATAAGCGGCATATTTAAGCTGCTTTCAAGCCCCTTTTATTGTTGGCTGCTTTTAAGTAATTTTAATAGCACATCTTCCATATATATTTCTGGTATGTAGCAAGAGCATTAAGCTGCATATAGAGCGCAGCAGTTGCTGCTGCTATTGCTATTGCTATTGCTATTGCTGCTTCATTTTTGGCCACATTATGTTCGACTCTGCTCAGCTAATGCCAGCTTAGCAAATTGCTTTTTAGCTGCGCAGCAGCTGAGGCAACTGCCAGCAAAAGCAGAAACCTTGCGAAATTAAGCTCTGAGCGTGTGAAGAGGCATTTCGAATGCAAGTGCTGAATCGAGCTGCTAATCAGCTAAAGTTTAGCTTTGCTAACGAGCACTCAAAATAATAAAAAACAGAGAACAGAGAAAAACAAGCTAGAGCTGACTTTTACAGCAGCAAGAGCACTGCTCAACTTGAACTGCAAACTTAAAAACTCAATAAAGAATTCATTAGATATTTATGCAACCATAATATAGTTATTGCCCATGGCCAGACTCTCCTTCGGGTAGTCTACAGTGGGCAGCCGTAGAGCGAGGCAAGAGCTTTGAAATTCAAAGTTTAAGCGGTTCTTCTCGATACATTTATCAATGGATTGGTCTACATATAAGTTTTATAAAAGCTGAGAGCAATTAATTATTGCTACAGATAAGAATTATCCCTAAAATACTCAACTTTTTTATGTAATTAAAAAAATGCTGAAAAGAGTCGAAAAATCGACGAAAGAAAAAAAAATCAACACTTTTTTAATTTTTATTTTAAATTATTTAAAAAAAAAATCAAAATAAGTAACAAATTTTAACTTATAATAAATAATAAATGAATATAATAAAATTGCTTTAATTTAGTATTTAGTTGTGCTGCCTTTATTAGAAATTACGGCCTAGGCTCACAATCAACCAAGTCCCTGGCATCGTTTAAGGGAATTTTGGACTAGGATTCCTGAACGACTTCCCAAAATATCTTTGCATTAGTTGGCTTGCATTCAGAAACTATTTTTTTGGACATACATTGCATGTATGTAGACTTGGGTAGCTGAAGAGTGAGTGAGCTAACATGAATGGCTCACTGAACTGAGTCACTGCGCTTGTTCCTTCAATATGGCTCATTTTGGCTCAAGGGCTCATTTTCATTCACGATCACATTTTTGCTCACTCGAACCATTGAGCCAGTGAGCCAATGAGCCAGTGAACCAGTGAGCCAATGAGCCAGTTAACCAGTGAGCCAATGAGCCAGTGAGTCAGTGAACCACTGAGCTAGTGAGTCAGTGAACCAGTGAACCAGTGAGCCAGAGAGTCAGTGAAACAGTGAAACAGTGAGCCAGTGAGTCAGTGAACCAGTGAACCAGTGAACCAGTGAACCAGTGAACCAGCGAGTCCGTGAACCAGTGAACCAGTGAGCCAGTGCGTCAGTGAACCAGCGAACCAGTGAGCCAATGAGCCAGTTAACCAGTGAGCCAGTGAGCCAGTGAGTCAGTGAACCACTGAGCTAGTGAGTCAGTGAACTAGTGAGCCAGTGAGCCAGTCAGACAGTGAGCCAGTGAGCCAGTGAACCAGTGAACCAGTGAACCAGTGAGCCAGTGAACCAGTGAGCCAGTGATCCAGTGAGCCAGTGAACCAGTCAGGCAGTGAACCAGTTAGAAAGTGAGCCTTACCGAGTGAGCTGGTTCACCTCAATGAGCTGCTCTTACCCAATTATATATCTGTACATTCGTCATATGCCTAGTGATGGCACGATTAATCATTTCATACACAACAATCGATAAATATCGTAAAATGGTAAAAATAATCGATTATTCCAAAAGTATTATCGCTTCGTTCCCTACTAAAAGCTTTTTAAAGAATATAAATTTCTTCCAATTAATCAAGCAATTTGCAGCGGCGGCAAGAGTGGGCGTGGTCGCACTGGTCTAACTTTTCGTTAAATAAAATATGCAAAGTTTGAAACAATTATCGATAATTGTTTAATAATTTTTGTACTTGACTAAACTTGAGTCACAAACGCACTGTGAGTCAGTGCCAAATGTCGCACTAGTTCATTTGAATGAGTCAATAAACAATTAAAGCAGCCACTGATAATTGTGAGCTATTGCAGCACACGACTGACTGAGTCGCTTGATTGATTGAGTTGCCACGCCCACACTGCATGCAATGTGCGCCCAAATTGGCAGAGCTGCAACATTTGGCACTTGGCCAAAATGCTGAACGCTTCAAATATCTGCAGATATGTGCAGCATTTGGCATAATTGCCAAGGCTCAGTTGAGCGAGTGAGAGGGAGAGGGAGAATGAGAGTGAGAGAGTGAGATAGAGCTACACACACACGCACAGTCAATTACAACTAATAATGCGTTTAAATTTGCCAAAGTTGTAAATGACAGAGAAAACGCCACAAGGCAACGACACATACACATGCCTCTCTCTCCCTCTCTCTCCCTCTCTCTCCCACTCTCTCACTCCCACTCTCTCTCTCTTTCCAGCGTGTGCATGCCCTTTCATTATGCAACAATTTCAACGCACTCGACTCTTATTCAGCTGCTGCTTTGCCATTTTTGGCGTGCACGAAAATTTTTGTTTGTTTAGTTTGGCGCGCATTTTCGCATTTTCCAGCACTTTAGACAGCGCACGTTTTTTATCACAATTTTCCAACTTCACCAGCCGGCTCAGAGCAGCACACACCGCTCCCATCAGTCTTCCACTGCCTCTCTCTCTCTCTCTCTCTCTACGGCCACCTCAACAAAAACTTCCACTCACTTAGTTTCATTTTGCCACCATATAAAAGAAAACAACAACAATGAAAACCCAAAAACCAATTGAAAGCAAAGCGCAAAAAGCGCGCGCAAATGATGCAGGCAAAAAATGCAGCAAACAAAAAGAAAACGTTAAAAAAATACCAAAAAAAATTTAATTTTTGTTTTTTCCTCTTTTTTTTTTTTTTTACTTTGCTGCTGTCGCATGCCTGGGCGCCTGCCACGCCTCCGCCACGCCCCGCTTTATGCCCAGAACCCTTTGGCTTACGTGCACTTTACAACTATTTTTACAATTTTAGCAGGAGAAATTCCCTTTTTATATGAGCATACCCTGTAGCCTGGCATACAAGCCCAAGCCCAGCCGCAGAGCATACTCCAAGGACCCATTGAACTCGCGAACTACAAAAGTTCCAAACATCAAATCTGCCATATCTGAACTTTGTAGCTACAGCTCAAGAATGTTTGCCTTAGCTAGGCAGCTAGCGGCATATGAAGAGAGATTAAAAATCTAGCAATAAATACCACAGAGCATCCATATATAGCCACATCCTAACTCATTTAACTCGACTTCTATACAAGTGAACAGGCATATATTTGCTGTGCATACTGGGAGCAGGTTAAATGATGCATTTAAATGCGCTTGGGTAAGTTCGTGATGTAAACAATCCTATTATAGTGTTAGCAAACCCATTGAACTGGGCAACTATACGCGCTAGAGTATTTTTGCAGTTTTGCTGCTTGTAGCTTGAGCAATGAAAAAATTCACTTGTAGCCAAGTAGCAATGTCTCAAATACTCTCCTATATTAAACAAACCCAAAGAACTCAGGAACCACTCGATCTGTAAATGCGTAATTAGGCATAGCTGAGCCTAGTAGCTTCAACTAAACAAATTTTATTGAAGCCATGCTGCAAAAGCCAGAGCTAATCATATAAAGCATAAACAACCAAACGAACTCGAGAACTATTCAAGTTAGAAAAGGGACATTTTAGCATATTTTCTGGTAGTTTCTCTAGTAATCTCATTTATTTAGTATTAATTTAATTTATTTACCTATTTATAGTCTTTATTCTATTCAAAAACTATCTTTTGTAGCTTAAGCTAAGTTAACTTTTGACTCGTAAAAAATACTTGAAAATGGAATATCATTTAGCTATATATAAGCTACAAGCTATAGAACCAGATCGAACAATTTCAAGCAACTTTAGCTATACACATATTCCTTTCTTGCAGGGGATATCTTAGTGTCTAGTATGCCCTACAAGCTGTTCGATTTCAGGCTGCCATTTGATGTCTTTTATATCAATTTTAAGTGTTTTATTTTTTAGTCGGCTGCTGCTGCTTTGCACGTCCTCCGCTCGACTTGTCGTCTAACTTATGCCATCTCATTTATCTTCGTAACTTCTTTAGCACTTGGCGAGACTCGCGCGCGGGACGGAAAGGGCCAGAGTGAGTGAGCTATCAGGCAGTTATTGCAATTTTTTACTCTCTGCCTCTCTCTCTCTCTTTGTCTCTCTAAAATAGTTTTAAGGACAACAGAAATGATTTTTTTCTTATTTTTTTTTGTCTCAAAAGAAAGAAAAATTTGTAGCTGAAGCTTCAAAAAGTTTTCCTATGGGCAAAAAGTTTTGACTTGCATTTTTCGTATATGCAGCAAACAAAAACTTTCTTCAGGTTTTCTTTAGTCATAATTTAAGAAACAAATTTGATTAATTTTCCCACTAGCCTACATGCACTTTACCTATCGATACACAACCTAAAGCGGTCTATCGATAATTCAGTCAAATACTCCACAATATCCTTTTGAGTAGAATTTATTGAAACATTTAATTTGCATCCAGCTTTTTCACAGAAAATTTGTCCACAAGTGTTGATAAATGTCTTGTTATAAAAAAATTTATATATATATTACGGAATGGAGTTATTTGGCTAAAATTGTCCGTTGATCTGTGCCTCAGATGAACAGTTAAATGCCAGAGTTATCTGAATGAATGCTGATCAATGGCTTGCCACATTGAAGCAGTTCATTCACGCGCGCACAGATGATCCCGTCGAGCTCGTGACGCGGATCCTGCATCCAGAAGAAATATCGATCAACCGTATTCCTATATTTGAGCATATAGATGCGGCCGGTTTTGCACGATTCGATGTGTAGAAATTCTAGATGACCTGGCTCGATGATAATATCCAGCTCCGCATGGGCCGCATGGCGATCCTTCCAGCTGAAGTGAAGATGTTGACGGACATCGATATACAGATAGATCATGCCATGCCGCTCATCGGGCTTCACTTGCTTATCGATCAGATTCATGCGACCCGCTTTGAACTCTAGCAAATACTTTGGATATGCCGCTGCGGGCGACATGATTAGACCAGGATCCTGTAAAATGCTGGGACTCGATAGGCTCTCGCTCTCGGCATAGCTTTGTACATCAGCCTCTCTCGGTTCCGGCTCTTGCTCCGTCTCAGGCACCTGGTCAATCGGCGCAATTTTCGGGCTCTCGCCATTTGGATTGTGGTCGTCATTGCTAAGAGCGGCAAATGGATTATTACTTGGAAGAGGTTGGGCGTAAAGGGTCTCAGCTATCTCAATGTTGTCCGCTTGTATTCCTTGATCTACCATAACAACTTGCAGCGGATGTGAATAGACATTATTGTTCTCATTCGCTTCCAGTGTGTGTACGTGTGTGTGCGCGTGTGTGTGTGTACGTTAATAAGCGGGCTTGTATGTGTTGGTTGGTTACGAACGGTAATAATCACGAGAATTTTGGATTGATTTGTAAACTGGATTTTTGGCGAAAATTAAAGATTTTTTTTTTTTTAGAGAAATAAATGTTGTTATTCGTTCGACGAATGCCTGTAGACTGAGGAGTAGCTAGGAAATATAAGGCCAGTTACTCAAATATCAATTAAGCCTACTGCGATGGCTCTCTGTGTGTGAGAGTTTTGTCTGTGTGAGTTTATAGCATACTTCTGGGCCACCTTCGACTGCAATTGACCTTTAATTGCACACTTAAAAGCACATAAAAACGTGGCCGGAACATGGCCAGAACATGGTCAGCATATGTATACAATACAAAAGCCACGTGCAATCGCCACGTGCGACGGACGGAGGCAGGGGGCGTGTCTCGGCAGGTCGTAAGTGCGGCCAGCTTAGCTGCGCACAATTAAATTAAAGTGATGACTTATATAGCTTAATGTGCAACGCAAGCTAAGGTAAATAGAGAAAAGAGAGAGACAGAGAGAGAGGGAGAGCGAGAGAGAGGGAGAGAAAGAGAGAGAGGAGAGAGAGAGAGGAAGCATGAGAGGAAGAAATAGCCAAAGGCAGACAGAGTAGTTGAGATAATGTGAATCAGAGGTTAGCACAATAAGCACTTATAGCAACGCGCTTAGCTATCGATTTACATATCGATAGGTCGGTCTTAAGCACATGTACTTAACATTATATATGATAAGATATACAGGCTTCCCATGAATATAGATAAGCAAAGGCCTTTGATTGCATAAGATTGTAAATTGAATTGCATATACTGAAATATATCGATTGATTTATCGATTAGTTATTATTTCGTTATTTAGAATAGAGATAAGCAAAGACCTTTGATTGCATAGGATTACACTTTGAATTGCATATACTGAAATATATCGATTAATTTATCGATTAGTTATTATTTTGTTATTTAGAATAGAGATAAGCAAAGGCCTTTGATTGCATAAGATTATAATTCGAAATGCATATACTGAAATATATCGATTAATTTATCGATTAGTTACTATTTAGTTAATTAGAATAAAGATAAGCAAAGGCCTTTGATTGCATGAGATTATAATTCGAATTGCATATACTGAAATATATCGATTAATTTATCGATTAGTCACTATTTAGTTATTTACTATAATAAATTAATTTATAATCGATCGATCAAAGCATAAACTCCATGCACTACATGACCTATTAGAATATACCGCTGCGTTATGAATTATTTAAATTTATCGATAAATTCGGCAATTAGTTACCTTACTCATACGCTGTAAAAATATATTTCCAATCGTTTTAGTTATCGATATGCTAGTCTATGTAATATGAACTCGACTACATAGCCCATTAAAATATATCGATTACCTATATTCAAATATATCGATAGCACGCAATATGTAGCATAAAATAATAACTGATATGCAGCTTAAATGTTCTACGTGTGAGCTAGTTTAATAAAAAATCCCGCCAACTGAGCTCCATCGATAAGTTATCGATAAATTAGTAATATGTTAACCCAGCTCATATTGTGCTATGCTCAACTGTGCCCTATAGCTTGATTATAACAGCAATTGATCTGTCCTACGCTCGCTTTTGATTAATTATCGCCTTTATCGACTAACAACATGTTATCGATTATTAAATATATCTTAACCATAAGCAATAAATCAATCAAATGCAATCAAAATGAACAAATATTTATTACAATCTAAATTCGAATCGTAAAAAGTCAATTGCGTAGTCTATCGATAACACTTGCTCATCAAACTATAAAGCACTATATCTTGTAGCTATTAAGCTTATATATGTATAGAGTCTTTAATCTGTGGCAGATCAAAGTTATTGCTTTTCGCTTGAATGTTTTTCATACTCTTTTGCCGCTGCAAGCTGAAACCATATCGAATACACACACACCGTCAGCCCGCGTGTGTGTGTGTGTGTGTGTGCTGCATCATTAAGATGTAACTACGTATATGCCATGTGTATAACAAGCCATATAGCATATGTCCCTGGCAGCTAGTGTGTGTGTGTGTGTGTGTGTGCTACCTGGTGCTACCTGTGCGCGTTTTAATGATGCCCGGACCCAAGTCGAGTCGGAGACGTAGTCGGAGCCGCAGCCGTAACCGGAGCCGGAGCCAGAGCCGTAGCTGCATAACAGCGCAGAGAAGAAGGATTTCTGCTACGGCGGGCCACTGTGGCAGAGCTGGTGTCATGAAATGTTCGAAAGCAATTACAATTTAAGTATTTAATTAGGGAATTACGTGAGCAAATACACACGCCCGCCTGGCCCAGGGAACGAGCGAGCAATGAGAAGCGCGAGAGAGGAAATAAAGTTGTTTTTTTTTTCTCCCTGTTTGTATACACATACATACATATATAAAATATATATATATAAATATATATCGTGGAGCAGGAGGCAACGACAAAATAAAACAGCATAACGAAGTTGTCGCAATCGACACGAGACGACAACCCAAAAAGGAGACACACACAGTGAGAGAGAGAGAGGGGGGTGGGGGGAATGCGAGTGTGGCCAGGTGAAGTGGCAGAGCCAGCAGCGAGTCACCTGCTTGAATGCCAATAAAAATAAAGCCAATTTCTCAAGCAACAACAGCAGCAGCAGCAGCAACAGCAGCAGCCGAGCACAATTTACAGTTGCCAACCAGAGCCACTCGCCCGCACAGCTTCACCCCAAAATGCTAGCTAAACACATGAACAAATAGTAAATAAAATCAAGAACTATAAAAAAAAACACACACACACAGAAGAGAAGAAAATGTACGAGACGCAGCAGCAGAAGAAAGCTACGCTAGACGGCACTGCGAGCTCAAATTGTTAAATTGCCAACGTTTTGTTGACAAATGCTTTAACGCACACAATTGCGAGTCTTGGCCATAAAATAGCGTTAGCCACGCCCGCGCCAAACGCCCCCATCAAACGCCCTCGCAGCCACCCACATCCATCCGCACTCGCCGCGAAGCCATATTTGGGCGTCCCACCTGTGCGCCGTTTCGCACAGCCAAATATTGTCGCAGTTTTTTGCAGAAGGTATTTCTTATTGTTGATATTTTGTTTGTGCATACCCTGTACGTGTGATGGCAGCAGAGGGAATGCTCAGCTGCACATACTAAAAGCGACAATCTACAGAAATGTAGCCGTGTTCATGCAAATAGTAGTAGTATCTTACTATATTGGAATTAACTTGAGCCAATCACAAATATATTGAAGTGTAAAGTAGTAGAAGTAGTAGAAAAAGTAGTAGTAGTAGAGCTTATAGAAATACGAGTATGGCTACTGTTTGCTACTGTTTCTTACGAATAGCTGTATTAGTTGAAATAGTAGTAATAGTACTAGAAATAGTAGTAGCTCTACTACACATAGTACCATCACTACTAGAAATAGTAGTATTACTGCTATTTTATAGGAGTAGGTTTACTCATAGAAATAGTAGTAGCAATACTAGAAATAGTAGTATTACTACTATTTTATAGGAGTAGGTTTAATCATAGAAATAGTAGTATTACTACAAGAAATAGTAGTGTTACTTCTAAAAATAGTAGTATTACTACTATTTCTTAGGATTAGCTTTATTCATTGAAATAGTATTATTACTACTAGAAATAGTAGTAATACTACTATTTTTTAGGAGTAGGTTTAATAATAGAAATAGTAGTATTACTTCAAGAAATAGTAGTATTAATACTAGAAATATTAGTATTACTACTATATCTTGGGAGTTGGAGTAATCATAGAAATAGTAGTATTTTTACTAGAAATAGTAGTATTACTTCTAAAAATAGCGGAATTACTACTATTTCTTAGGAATAGGGTTATTCATAGCAATAGTAGTAATACTACTATATATACTACTACTATGAATAGTAGTATTTCCACTATAAATGAAAGTTTTACTACTACAAATAGTAGTATTACTGATAGAAATAGTAGTATTTCTACTAGAAATAGTAGTATTTCTACTAGGAATAGTTGTATTTCTACTAGTAGGCTTATTCATAGAAATAGTAGTATTACTACAACAAATAATAGTATTAGTAGTATTTTTGAGCAAGTGTGTTCATAGAGATAGTAGTATTACTACTAGAAATAGTAGTTTTACTACTATTTTTTATGAGCAGGCTTATTCACAGAAATAGTAGTATTACTACTACAATTGATAGTACTACTACTATTATTATTATATATTTAGTATTACTACTAAAATTAGTAGTATGATTAGTATTTATGAGCAACTATATTCATAGAAATAGTAGTATTACTAATAGAAACAGTAGTATTTCTTCTAGAAATGGTTACTAGGATTTTTGTGAGCATCTGCGTATATCGAAATAGTATAATTGCTACAATTTGTATGAGCAGCTGATTTCGACAAAATAGTAGTATTACTATTTACATCGCTCAACGATTTCTAAACACATCATCTTCACCTCGTAGTCATATATCTCCTGCTTACATATATCTCCTGCTTAGCTTCAACTAATCAATTGAAATATCGATAACAGATAACTAACAAATCGATAAGTCATATGCACAGGGTATTCCCTAGTTGAGCATTGCCAATTAGAGCACTTAGACGTCAATTCTTTTTTTTTCCATTTAATTTTGTTTTTGTCCTTTCGCATTTCACGTGTTTTGTTTTGTTTTGCGCAGAGTATCAATAAATTTCCGTTGGCTAAAGCAAACAGAGCACAGAAAACGGGTAAACACACACACGAACACACATACGCACAGCTGTTTATTCAAGTGTGTGTGTATGTGTGTGTGTGTGAGTTATGCAAATTTTAGTATATTTTAGCACAAGCCACTTTTTTATTATTTCGAAAATGATGATTCCAACGTTGTGCGTGTAAATTGATTATAGAACATATATTTATGATTTGGCCATTTCGACAATATTGCAATATTCAAAGTGCTTAAAGTAATACTTGATGAAGTATATCTAAATAGTTTTTAATAAAAATAGTGTTGGAGCTGGAGAACAGATATATCAGATATATCTAGTCTAAGGCATAGAAATGGTTGGCAAACTAGTCAAGGCGCGTCGTTAGCTTGGGGTACCTTAAGATAGATGTATGATGAGAGCCATTGAGAACGTCCGATTTATTGTTATATCTATTAACAATGATATGCGACTACGATCTGATGATTAAATTAACTACATATATAATAAAGTAGAAGATTGGAAGACTCCAACTCTAAAGATGAACGAGATATAATTTTACAACTGATTCCCGATAAATGCTTTCATCGATAACTCTAGAAATATAAAAGTTATCGAATTTTTGCCTGTTACAAACTTTTAACAACACCATTATAGCCTGATTTACCATTTACAATGGGCTCAGGGATCCAAAATAAAAATATATAATTGAAAAAAAATAAAATAAAAAATAATAAATAAAAAAATATTATTCAATTTTATTTATTAAAATTTTTGTATATTTATCAAAAATATATAACATAAAAAAATTATTAATTTAAATAATAATTTAAAAAAAAAAAATTAAAATTATTGATTTAAATAATAATTTTAATTTTGTTTTTTTTTTTTAAATAATTATTTAAATTAATAATTTTAATTTTGTTTTTTTTTTTTTGTATATTTTTGATAAATATACAAAAATTTTAATAAATAAAGTATTTTTATTATTATTATTATTATTATTATTATTATTATTATTATTATTATTATTATTATTATTATTATTATTATTACTATATAAGTTAAGGAGGTAGTCCAGGATACGTAGTAGGCTGGATTCTCCTATCAAACATGAGAGCAGAATACAACGTACGGAGCTGATTCTGTTCAGTTTATATTCGGACGAGACATTTTACATCTATTGTTCCTAAATTATACAAAGTTCTATTAAATATATTATTTCATGGAATCCAAGTGTATTTGTCTACGCGAGAATATAACTCAGTGCACATATCGCTACTCTCATAGTGTGTGTGCGCTTAACTTATATGTTTAAATTATTTTTCATTTGCAATGCTAATAACAATTTACAGCTCACTCTCAAGCAGTGTTGCAAAGTGACTAGAAATATTGAGAGCAACCCTGATTTGCCAGCTACAATAAAATTGAATCTAAGTAAGCTTGGAGTAAATGAAAGTGCTCAGCACATTCTTCAGAAATATACAGAAGTTGTGAAAAAGAACGAACTTAAATTGTTTATTATCAAGCGATGGAGCAGCTGAAGTACATCACTCAAATGAATTTGTTATGCAAAATGACGAAGGTGGACAACGACAGCAATGGAGCTGGAGCTGGAGCTGGCGCTGGCGCTGCAGCTGGAGGCTGAGTAAGTGCAGGAAGCATGCATATATATAATACTATATAATTATGCATTGATATTTATTTATAAGTTTTCAGAGCTCGCAAATCACCTGAAAGTAACGACAGTTGTGTGTGTGGTGAGTGCATCAATGAAATTGTATAGACTTAAAATTGCATTTTTGCGTTTGCCATCATTTTACTCACAGTACAGAATTACACATATACATAAACATACATATGTATATGTATATGAAGTCATGAAGTATGTGTGTGTGTGTGTGTTTGTTTGTGTGTGGTATTAATGAAGTGTTTGCAACGTATTTATTATGCCATTATGATTGCATATCTCTGTGAATGTAATTTCATGCATTGACAGACCTTCCCACTCTCTCTCTCTCTCTCTCTCTCGCTCTCACTCAGGCTACCCCTTCCTTCCCTTACAGTTACAATATGAATAAAGCTCTATAATGCTGATTGGCAGCTCTTCACTTGATCAAAGGAAAGCAATTTCAATTGAAATTGCAATATATTTCAGCTTTGATTAAAGTCAAAAATCTTTCCATGAGAGGCAATTTGATAGCGCATACATTAATCAAATATATATACAAATATTAATATAAACATATTGAATTACATTTGCATACATACATATGCTCATGTTTAACAATTGCGCATGCAATGTTGAACAATTTATTAAATTATAATGCAAATGGCTTCGTTGTTGCTCAAAATATATCTCAATTGATGCTGAAAACACTCGTGAATCAATTTTCAAAGCATTTTTGACACTCGCAAATTGAAATCAGCTCAAAAACGAGCTGCTTGAGTGATTCAATAGGCTTCTCCAAGCATTTTATTTCGGATGCTCGGAAACAAAACGAACTCATTCGATGTCATCTCAGAGCTATCAGGCGAATGACCGAAGTGCTCTCTTGTGTGAACCGAGACGTGAACGTGAACGTGAATGTGATGTGAACGTGAATGTGAACGTGATGTGAACGTGAACGTGAGAGCTCGTGTTGTCTTGGTAAAGCACGATTCGTGTTCGGCGCTTGGTTTGCCTAAACTCTCTGAAAACTTCTACTTAATGAATGATTATCACTCAAACTCTATATATATATGCAGCATTTCTTCATTACTTTTATTTTTACTTCTACTGCTCCCACTACTATACTAATACTACTATGCTACTGCTCCTACTACTATTCCTACTATTCCTTTTACTTTTTATTCTACTTCTACTCTACAACTGTTCCTTCTACTAATTCTACTTCTAGTCTACTACTATTACTCTACTACTATTCCTTCTAGTCCTCCTAACACTACCCTAGTATTCCTTTTACTGTACTACTATTCCTTCTGGCGCGCCTACTACTACCCTTACATTCATTTTACTACATATTCTAATTCTAGTCTACTAGTATTCCTCCTAGTTCTCCTACTACTAGCCTACTACTGTTCCTTCTACTACTTATTCTACTCCTACTCTACTACTATTCCTTCTATTTTACTTCTACTCTACTACTATTACTATTTCTTTGCTACAACTCCTTTACTACTCCTTTTAATACTACTACTCTACTACCATTGCTCTACTACTACTATTGCTATACTTTTACTACTTATTCTACTTATACTCTACTACTATTCCTTCTATTTATTCTACTACTACTCAGCTACAATAACTCTTCCTCTACTACTCTACTACTATTACTTTGATACTACTCTTTCTACTTCTACTACTACTACTACTACTCTTTCTACTTCTACTACTACTACTACTACTCTACTACTATTACTTTGCTACTACTCCTTCTACTACTACTACTCTACTACTATTACTCTACTACTCCTTCAATTACTACTACTCTACTACTATACTTCTACTACTACTCCTTTTACTCTACTACTATTACTCTAATACTCAATCTACTACTACTACTACTTCTACTCTACTCCACTACTACTACTATATTACTCTTTCTATTAATACTCCTTTTACTACTACTACTCTAATACTATTGCTCTAGTACTATTGCTCTTCTACTACTCCTACTACTCTTACTCTACTACTTCTACTCCACTACTCCTTCTACTTCTACTCTACTACTTCTACTACACTACTCCTTCTACCACTACTCCTTTTACTACTACTACTCTTTCTACTACTACTCTTTCTACTCCTACTCCTTTTACTACTACTCCTTTTACTACTACTCCTTCTACTACGACTCCTTCTATTACTACTATTCCTTCTACTACTACTACTCCTTCTACTACTACTACTACTCCTTCTACTACTACTACTCTACAACTGCCGTATCGCATAAGAAACCAAAAGTTTTCCCTGCTCACTTGCCTTACACTTGAATCAGGTTCAAACTATTGTAAATGAATATTTAAATCCAAATCTTTATAAACATTCAATAATTTGCAGTACTTTTGCATCAGCCGAGTGTACCTATATAATAGCTTGTTAACTCAGCTTCAAGCATATTGTGTATTGTGCAAGAAAAACGCTTTCCAAGTTATGCAAAGTTCGCCTAACAATGGAATACAATTTTCAATAGCAGCAAAGCTACGCTGCGCTGCGCTGTTCCATTATTGCAATGGCTTATATAAAGCTACATAGATATAGCTATAGATATGTATATATATATATATATATATATATATATATATATATATATATTCAGTTAGGTACACTTAAAACTTAGGTAAGAGCTGATTAAATGTCTAATGAGATTATGAACATTTCAATAATTGGCTTCGCTTCATGCCACGCCACACTGAAGCAGTTAATGGGGGAAAAAGTCATTGAGGAAGAATCATTTGTTGCTGCAGTTGCTGGAGTTGAATATGAACTGGAATCAATTTGCGCATGTTTAAGTTCTCGTATTTTACAATAAATAATTGCATTTCTCAATCTAATTAAGATGGCAAATAGAAATTGCAAAATCAATATCATTTCCCAGCAATGCCAGCTGGATGCATAGCTAAATGCATTGCATGAATGCAGTCAGGCGTGAATTTCTATATACATTTAAATTGTTTTATATTGTCTATTGAAATGTATTTCAACTTTATTTAAACATCAATTCACTTTATTATGAATGCAGAATTTATCAAATTGCAATTTTCACATATTTATTTTCGATTTTGGAGCTCAAATTGATGTGCATTTGCCTTTGCCTCTGCATGGTAGAGCATTGCGCAGTCGGATTTCGCCTTGATTTTTTCAATTTGCTTAATTGGTTTTTTCCTTCCAGCTGCACTTTGCAGTTAATTTGCTTCACTCGTTTTTTTTTTCTTTGTGCTGAACAAATGTGAAATTTCTTCACGCTTTGTCAAGGCGTTGCCAGACCACAATTCAGCTACAGTGAATACCCTTTGGCATTCTAGATAATTGAGAAACTATCAGAATTATAATGCAACTATCAATAATATATAATGTGCAACTCACTTGTATCGTAAATGTAAGTGTGCGATATAGAGTTACGATATTATATTAAATGCAATATCGTAAGCCGTAAAACTATTTATTGAAGCTCTTTCATTCCACACAAACATTTAAGCGCTCACTTATAAATTTTTCATTCTTTCTCTTATATAGCAAGTCTTGCCATATCAAGATCCACCTTCCTCGCCTACTCAAATATACCTTAAAACCAAACTCAGCCAACTGCATTACGCATCACTCCAGCAATTGACATACCTAGCATATATCGCATCTAATTGGACGACGACTATATTATAGGGTTCCTATGGGAACAGCTCTTTATGTCTACAAGGGTATTTAATCATCATCAAGGCAAATGTAAACTTTCTCTCGACTGTTTCCTTTGACAGCCACAGCTACAGTAAGAGAGAGAGAGAGAGAGAGAGAGAGAGTGAGAGTGAGTGGGGCAGGTAGAGCATATGGTCGCATTACTCATACGCAGCGCTGTGCGCGTCATTAATTCATAGGCATGAAGTTGATTGCGCTCTGTTCGGTTAAATTCTCAGTAATTTTCTTCTGATTCCTCTGCTTCACCGTTTGTATACCCTAAGCCCATTGAAAATGCGAAATCAGGGTATATTGGTTTTGTTAATGGTATGTAACAGGCAGCAGGAGGCGTGGCAGAACCCATAAAGCGTATATATTCTTGATCAAGGTGACGAGAAAAGTTGATATAGCCATGTCCGTCCGTCCGTCCATCTGTCCCTATGTATGAACGCGTCGATCTCGGAAACTATCAGAGCTAGAGACTTCATTCTTTTTGTATTAGGTTCGTATATTGCACGCGCAGTACGAGTTTGTTTCAGAAAATCAATAACTATTTGCGTTTTCGAGTTATCGATAAAAATATTTATCGAGAATCAGTTATAAAATTATATTTAATTCATCTTAAGAGTTACAGTCTCCAAGTCTTCTGCATATATATAGGTACTAATTTAATACAATTTCGGTTTTTGTTAGTTTTTGGATACCGATCCCTCATTCATCCCCACACCCCTAAAATGTGTAAAAAATGTATGTCAAATACTGGAGACTTGCAATTTGGCAGATATACACATTTGAGTGCTATTATTATATTCTGAAAGTTTTATGAAGATCGTTCGTATAGAAATGAAGTTATAAGCGACCACCCCCAAGCCATGAAAGCAAGAGCGCGCGCTTATACGTTCTTAAAGAAGAAGAGTATTAGTTTGTTTTTTGCTGGGTTGCAGGGTATCTCTTAGTCGAGCCGTCTCGACTAGAGCCTTCTTGTTTCATTTTTTTCGGTGCGCTGTGTGCACAGCGGAGAGGCCAGAGATGGGCCAGACAGGCCAATTAAATTGGTTCACAGAGTCAACTACATATTAACACATACTTAGCATGCAACAATACACACACACACACACACACATTAATATATGTATATAAGGAGTGTTTAACACAAAGCGAGGTAACCCACGTAACCGGTAAGTTTATGAATTTCAAAAATGCGCCCCATTGCCTGAACTAATTTTCCTGCACACGCAATCGCCCACGCACACACACACACACACACACATACACAGCAAGTCTGCTTTTCAATTTTCAGTCCCAGCTCGTTTTCCTTTGTGTGCGTGCGAGCTAGCGCGCTTGTTTAGAGAGGCGTCTGTCAAAGCAACGCACACAAAGGAAAGAAGCGAACGCAAACGACGAAATGAAAATGAAAATGAAGATGAAAAGGAAGCTAAACAGCAAAAGGCAGACCACATAAAAGAGAAAATGCCAGCCAAATGTTGCCAAACTCAAATACCCTTAGAAACAAAACGAAACCGCTTTAAGATGAAACAAACCCAGCTGCTTTGATCAAATGCAGCTGAGTTGAACTTGTCTAAGAAGCGTTCGTATTTGCATTAACTTTGAATACAGAAAACTAAACGAAAAGTTTATAAAATGCAAATTCTAGCGTGAAATATCTGCAAGAGGTGAGAAACCTTAAACCAAACACTATGACAAAGTCTAGCTAGGCTAAGCTTATATCAACAAGTTATGAATACAGAGAGAGAGTGAGTGAGAGGAGAGCGAGAAGTTCAAAGTCGAGCTCATTTGCAGCATTAACTTATTTAGTTACTTATCTATTCAGCGAGAAACTTTAATTAGTTGAGCGTAGCAACAAGTTATGCAAGCAGCTTAAAGCTTTTTAATTAAACTCAAAGTTGAGCTACTTAGCAAGTATCTAGCTTATCTATTCGGCGAGAAACTTCATTAAGCCGCAAACTCGGCAACAAGTTATCAATAAAGCGAGAAGCTTTAAATGGCTAGGCCAAACTAAAAAGCCAAAAGCCAAAAGCCAACTAAACAACTTACGAGAATAGAGTAGAGTAGACTAGAGTAGAGTAGAGTTTCCTAATGAGAGCGAGAAACTTTAATTAGTGAGCAACGAGCAAAACTCCACTGAAACTTATCCATAACGTGGCCAACTTTGTCAAGCAGGAACAACTTTAATCTATCACAGCAAATATGCAGTTGAGCTCGTTGCATTGCTTCATGCTCGGAGCGGTAAGTGCGCAACTTATCTAAAAACTATGACGCTTTGACTATTTGTCAGGGCAACACTTGATATGATTTATAAATTTAACAGAGCGCAAAAAGGGCTTGTGTGGCACATACAAATCTACAGCACTTTGCACTGCCAGCGACTGCAGAGCGTGACAAAACGCTGACGGTTGCACACAGCTTTACCTCTCTCTACCTCTCTCTCTCCCTCTCTCTCCCTCTCTCTCTGTGATCGCTTGCGGCAATTTAGCTTGTTGCTGCATGGCAAATGCGAGTTTTTCCTTTTTTGTTCACTCTGTTTTCTCTCTCACTTTTTTTGCAGCAGCAGCAGCAACAGCAGCTTGTTGCACTTTACGCAAAATCCACTTTGTTGCGGCGGTTTTATACAACAACAGTTTTAGTTAATCGAGTGAGCTTATCGAGTGACTTTTTATGAAGGCTAACAAGAGAAATGTGCTAGAATGTGCCGAGATATGCCAAGCACTCTTCTCTCATATATTTAGCTTTAAATTATATAAATCAATCTTTGAGCTGGGAAAGGCATTAAGTGAAGTTCGAGAAGAGAGAGAGAGAGCGAGAGAGAAAGGGTAAGAGAGAGAAACAGAAAGAAAGAGAGAGAGAGAGAGAGAAAGAGAGGAAGAAAGAAAGACAGAAACAAATATATTTTTATAGAGAGAGAGAGGGAAACAGAGAGAGAAAAGAGATGTGAGCTGTTGTAATACTGATGATGTCTATCGATTTATCTTCTTCTTCTATCTTGTCGTATCTGTATCTCTAATTACATATAATTCTTTCTCTATTTAGTTTATCCAGTTGTCTCTCTAGACATATGTACGTCTACCTCTTCAGCTATGCATTTCTATACATCGTATAATACTTGCATCTTTTCATTGACTCATCTGCCTCTTCATCCTATATCTATTGTTATTGCTAACTCCTTCTTATATATTCCTTACCATATATTTTACTATCACTATCACTAATTTCTTTTTCCATTTACATTTATTGCTTCTTATCCACCTGTTCATCTAGAATCCTATCTTTTAGCTTTCTAGCTATATATCTATTCAGCATCAAAGCAAGCAGCTTTACTTTACTCATTTTACAGTAGAGCTTGACTAAAACAATTTTGCTTTGCAGTTTCTTGTTCTTCTTATCTTACTGAGAATTTCTCTGATATGGAAGAGCTAAAATGATAATGGTTTTCCTCAGAAGATGCAAAATCGAAAAGGAAATGCGTAATTTCGCGTTGAAAAGAGTAATACTACATCTATACTCATAACTATCCATAGAGTTCGATCTATCCATCTTTCTTTCTTTTTATCTATCTATCTATCAATCTATCAATCTATCTATATATTTATTTATCTTTCCATCTAACTATATCTATCTTTCCATCTATCTATCTATCTATCTATCTATCTATCTATCTATCTTTCCATCTAACTATCTATCTATCTATCTATCTATCTATCTATCTATGTATCAATCTTTCCATCTAACTATCTATCTATCTAACTATCTATCTATCTATCTTTCCATCTAACTATCTATCTATCTATCTATCTATCTATCTTTCCATCTAACTATCTATCTATCTATCTATCTATCTATCTATCTATCTATCTATCTATCTATCTATCTATGTATCAATCTTTCCATCTATCTATCTATCTATCTATCTATCTATCTATCTATCTATCTATCTATCTTTCCATCTAACTATCTATCTATCCATATATCTATCTATCTATCCATCTTTCTATCTATCATATTCATAATTATCTGTATACATCTATCCGTCCACCTATCTATCGTAAACATCTATCAATAAATATTCACATACATCTATCATCAATCCACCCATATATTCACCCAGTTATCTATGTTTTATCCAATTTTCTGTTCATCTACCTGTTCATGTTTTGTCCCAAAATTCTGTTCATTTCACCTCTCCATCTATCCATCTAATTATTCATCTCACTCACTTTCTTTCTCTCCTACCTATTTTACGAACTATCCATCAGTCCAATAATTTAATATTTGATATGCTCATCTGCCTTAACCTCAAACAAAGCCCGTTTAAGTTCACTTCCTGTGCGCTACTCAAGGTAAAGTGAGTGTATTCTAGCTGCAGCCTAACAAAAAACGCTTAGTCACACATACGCACGCACATCGAGAGGAAGAGGAAGAGAACAAGAAGGAGAACTTGACGTAGTCAGTGCCGCAGTCATGATTGGCGGCAGGTTTTGTTAATTTACGTATTTTTTGCTTGTTGGGGCAACCTTTTTTGCATCTATCCTCGATCTATGTCAATCCCCCTTAAGTCATCCCAACTCTCCTCCCTCCCTCCCTCTCTCTCTCACACACACGCTCTCTACTCTCGCTTGAGCTGCTGATGGGGCCAGCCTTTTTCGCATTGTTCCCAATTGTTGTTTGCTATTGTTGCACAGAGACTGGGAGAGGGAGAGAGGCAGAGTGGGAGAGAGGGAGAGACAATGTTGCGCCATATTAGAGACGCGCAGTTGGAGTGCGTGTTAGATAAACTGACGGCGTTTGGCGTTTGGGTATGCGTGTTTTTCGGTACACGCTGAGCACGCTGAAGAGAGAGAGAGAGAGAGAGGGGGGAGCGAGGCGGCTGGTTGAGGTGACTATGAAGGTGATAGAGTACCAAGGGTGTGTGCTGCCTGAAGTGTGGCATTGCTGGAAGGGTAAGTGTGTGCCAGCGGAAGGAAACGACAGGAAGTGCCGCAAGGGCAAGCGGATGTGTTGCCAGTGTTGCCCCGTGGCAGTGCGCACAAAAATAAAACGAAACGAAAAACAAAAAAAAAAAGAAAACAACGAAACCCAAATACACGCAGACAACAATCCCTGATCCCAGACCTCAGCCCAAACGCACGCCCCTCGCCCGCTGCTTGGCTAGGCGTTTTGCGCTAACCAAAGCTCGCTCGGCGTGCTGCTCTTGTATGCGTGTTGCTCTCGTTATTGTTGTAAATTTTGGCAAGCCTTTGACAGCAGCAGCAACATTGAGAGAGGGCGACAGAGCAGAGCCAGCAACAATGCCAAGGCAAAGTCATTGGCGGCATTTTTGTGGTTTGCTGTGCGTCGTTGCTTTCGTTGCTGTTGTTGTTGTTGTTGTTGTTGTGTTTTTGGCGCTTTGATTTCATTTTCTTTTTTTTTTCGTTATTTTCTCTTCCCTTTGCTTTTTTGTCATGCTGGCATTTTTTAGCCATTGCCAACACTGGCAAAAGGTATGTAACAATGCGGTCAGCACTTGGCGGCCTTTAAAGCAAGCGTCAGCACATTTTGCTCTACACGCTCGCACATTTTCCTTATGCAACACTGGTTGCGGCATCTCTCTTTAACTGGACCCAAAGTCGTGCCAATAGACAAGTTCATTCAGTGAAATGTATTTTGAGTTTAATATATATATATTTTATATTTTACTAAATAGTCCAACATCTTCTATACATTGAAGTTATGCAACACTGGCATGCCAAATGCTTTTCTGTTGCAGTTTTGCAACATTTGTATATAAATAGAAATAAGATGGACATAACATAAAATCAATATACTGATATATACTGAATGTGCTAATGAGTTTGGATTTTATTAAGTTTTTTTTACGATATAATTTTAATTTTTAATATATTTTATATATATTTTTGTTTATATATTGTTACTGACAGATAAGAAGAATGTAGCATGAGTGTTAATAACATAACTCCCACTGCAGTTCTTCTAGTGGTTCGCAATTTACGTTTTGTTCCCAAAATAACATATTCTATTACATTGCAGAAAAGGAACATCTATATATATACAAGTTAAGTATGTATATGCAGTAGGCTGGATTCACCTATTCAGCTATGAGACTGCACATGGACATTTCTCCAGAAAAGTCTACTTTTTGTAGCGTTCGACCATTTGTTTTTTTTTTTTTTTTTATTATCATGTTTTTTTTTTTTTCTTTTAATTTAATTTTTTTTTTTTTTAATTTTTTTAAAAGGTTTATTTTACTTAAACATGCTTTTTACTACCTAATTGGCAGCTTAACAAGTTGAACATAAAGGCACAATTATTTACAGTGGAACACTACAGAAATTTCACTAACAATTTACATAAACAGCAATAACAATTTGGTTAATTTACATTAATCACTTTCAATTTTACATTAAACATTATTTTATAGGAACCTCGCAGGGTGGTCCTGTGGATGGCACTTCTTTAGCCTTCTCTTTCTGGCTTCTTTGTTGAGTGTTCTCGCCAAAGGGTTTGGGTGGCCTTCGAGTCTTGCAAGCTAGCTAGCAGCTATCTCGGCATATGCCGGAGGATTTTTGCTTGTGCAACTCTTATTTTGTGATTGTCTTGAAAACGCATCAATTCTAGTGTTGCAAATGACACAAATACTTTATTATTTTGATAAATAGTTTAGCTTATGGCTCTTTATTAACAATAAAATTGATGTATTTGGTAGATATTATTTATCTAAAGAGTCTAAAGTGTCTAAAATAGTCGAATGCTACCAAAAGTTGGACTTTTCGGGCCCATTTGTAAGCTCTGCGCTATAGATTTGCATTTGCCTTATACAACACTGTTTGTTATAGGTTTTGTTTCTTTATTGCTCTGTGTTTGGCATGAATACAAATTTACTTAATAAAGCTTATCAAATAGAGCTTGCATGAGTCTTTTATATTAAATAAATTAAAATTAAATTATATAAATATTTTCAATAAAAAAAAAAAAACATTGAATAAACCTAAATTCTATATATAAAATTTTCCTACAGGGTATTTGACTTGTTCGCTCTAGCTCAACTTTAACTTTATTTCATTTTTAGTCATTTTTCCTTTTTTTTTTTTTTTGAGGCTCTGATTCAAGTTTAAAGTGGGCGCGAAATGCGCAGCGAGAACAGCGAACGCTGCTGCTGTTGATGACGTCGACAGCTTTGGCGTTTGTTTGTTTGCTTATGCAAGTGACAACAACAACAACAAGCACAGTACCAAAAACAACAACAATAAGGCGAGTTTAATAAACATCATTTAATTACAACCACAACAAATAAAAGAGGAGAACACAAAAGAACGAAGTAGAACAACAACAAGAAATGCCAGAAAATGCCTAATGCCTGAGGTCGTTGGCTAAAAAGCTGTCTGCGTGGGCGTGGCACGCCAACAGCGACGCCTTCTTAAGTAATTTGTGTAACTTTTTTAATTATTTACTCTGCCGTGCAACTAATTCACAAAAAAGCGAAGCGAAACATGAAACGAAATGACAACAAACAAAGAGGCAACGACAACTCTGCAGGCGAAATGCCTCACAGCTGTTGGCCGTCAGCTAGACATGGCTGGCTGGAGGTGGTGCGATGCTGCTGCTAACCTGTCTCGACTGTTTCGCTGCCAACTTGCTGTTTGCCCAAGGTGTTGGCCATCGATTAAAGCCGTGATAAGTGCGACACGGCACAGCGACAGCAAAGAGCAATGGCAATCAGGTTAGCGAGCTGAAAAATGCACTTCACCAGCAAAGCAAAGAGCAAAGCAATTGCAAGTGATAAACTGATAAGAGTCGTTGAGGGACGATTGCTGAACAAAGCCAGCTTTAATTGCTGCTGAGCTGCTGCGAAATGCGGAACAAATCTGAATGAGGAAATTTCAATAGACATACATAGAGAGGGACAAAAAGAGAGAGAGAGAGCGCGAGAGGCATCTCAACTGAATGCAAATTGCAGATTAGAATAATTGCAAATCATTTATATGATTGACGATTCCATTGAATAGCGAAATAAGCAAGAGTCTGGAAACTAATTAATGTGTATAGCCAAGAGACTCTCACTCTCCCACTCTATCTTTCTCTCTCTCTCGCCTTAGATGTATGAATAGATGTAAGAATGCTTCAGAATTTGATTTTTATTTTGACTTCTTTCTACTTTGCTTAACTCTCAGTCTCTTAGTCCTCTCCATATCTTTCAAAGGAAAGAAAAGAGATGAATCTCTCACTATCACACACTCTCTCTCTCACCACATTTCCTTGGTCCCTTGGTCCCTTGCTTGGTTCCCTCATCTATCTCTCTCTCTCTCTCTCTCTCTACTCTATCTTATTCTCACTTCCATTATTTTCTGTATTTGTCTTTCACTTTGCTTAACATCTCTCTCTCTCTCTCTCTCTCTCTCTCTCTCTCTATCTCTCTTTTCCTCATATTTTTTATCTTTCTCTTTATTTTGCTCTGTTTTCCATTTCTTTCTCTTCCTCATTCTCGTTCTGTTTTCCTTTCGCTTTCGCTTTCTCTTCCTCTATCTCTTATTCTTTGCCTGTTTCTTGTTTATTTTCTTTGTTTATCTCTTTCTGTTTCTTTGTCTCTTTCAGTTTCTTGGTCTCTTTCCATCCGTCACTCTCTTCACCTTTTCCATTTTTCTCTCTTTGTATTTCGCCTTCAATTCTTTTCAGTATTTCTCTACTCTTCTACAGGTTCTCACTCCTTCCCTCTTTCTTTCTCTCTCTCTCTCTCTCTTTCTGTCTTACACTCACTCCTTCTCTGCCTTCTCTCTTATTTTCTTTATCCACTTACCAATCGGTTTCCTACTCATACACACAGACAAATGCTTCATAATTTCGTTCCTAATGAACCAATGATTATACAATTTACATGCCATCAAGATAAGAGGCAACAAATCCCACAAATTATTGAGTTCATATCAAGTCTTCAATTATGTAATAACTAAACGAAATGCAGATAATGAGACCGAGAGTGAGAGAGAGAGAGAGAGAGAGAGGCAGAGAAAGGCATATGTATTTATGTATTTCGAGAGCAATTCAAGTCTTCGATTGCCTTAGCGAACCGCTAACAGGGTTTAAGACACTTAACCAGAAACCCACATTAATCTAATAAAGTGAGGGCGCAGCACACAGCTCTCAGGTAGCCTATCTATCTATATGTATGTCTGTATGTTTGTATATCGGCTATAAATTGCAAATGGGCTCCAATGTCATCATATAAATCACGTGCGAAATTGTGTGCAGCATGCGACGGCGCCCCGAAATTGGGAGCCAAATGTTATATAATAATAATGAGCTTTTTGCGAACAAACGGGCTGGGCCATTAACTAACATTTGAAAATGTCAAAGCGAGTGTGTGTGAGTGTGTGTGTGTGTGTTGGCTTGTAAGGCAGCTGGACACACACGCACATAAGATAGCAAAGTCGACTGTGCGCGTGTCTAATGTGAAAAGAAATTAAATGGAAAACCAACAAAGCAGTAAATCTTCAAGCACAACAAACAACACTCGAAAGCAATTTAGTTTGGCGCCGCCCAAGGGAGGTGCTAGTGCGTCTAGTGGGTTGCAGCAGTTGCGATGGGTGGAGAGGGGGGTAAGCTACTAGCTGCTAGCAAGGACAAATACGAGCATCCAACAGCGCCAACTGCCGTCTGCCTGCTTGGCAGCCTCCCAGTTTCGCTTTTCAATCAGAGCGCGACGAGATTGCATGGCATTAACTTTTCACAGCCGTTGCAGTAACCGTAACAGTAACAGTTGCAGTAACAGACTGTAACAATAACATAAGAGAATAACAGCAGGTTTTCTACACCTAGGTTTAATTAAGTTATTATTACTGATTAGCAGAACTCGCAATTAACTGTTGACAGTTTCTCAATGTTTCCCAATAGGTAGACAAAATCTATGAAGTGTCCAAAAAGTATCAAGTGAGATTAAATTTACCAGCTAAATAGCCTAGCCAGGCGCCTAGGTACTGCAGCTCAAGTTTCTCCTCAGCAAACATCTTCCCATTCATAAGACATATCTTGTATCCCTAAAATATGCCTTCTTTACCTTACTATATTAGCATTAATATAGCTTTTAATAGTTTTAAAAATTAATTAACTTCCGTTTACATTAAGTTGCCTAAAAGGTAAAGGTAAAATACATAAACAGACAACAGCCAATTAGAGAGCAGCCAATTGAATTGATTCGTTAACGCGTTCGTTCACGATCGACTCGCTCCGTTTTTTTCTGGATGCTACCCAATCGTTTGCATGAGCTTAGCAAAAAGTCTTTATGTATGTGTACATCCACAGCGTGAGAGAGTGGGAGTGTGTGTGTGAATGTGAAGAACGTTTGCATAGGCTCTTGCAGCTACCTGCTCGCTTACTCTTATTGTACGAACATCAATCGTATCGAGCTTAGCAAAAAAAGTCTAAGTATGCGAGGGTCGCCTTCGCTAACACATCCACAGCGTGCGTGAGTGGAACTGTGTGCATGTGTGTGAATATGAAGAACGTTTGCATAGACTCTTGCAGCTATCTGCTCGCTTACTCTTATTGTACGAACATCAATCGTATCGCTGCCTAAACGAAGTGCGCAAAGAGAGCATAACACGAATAGTTCAACTCAAGGCGCTCAGCCGAAAAGCAAAACGAAATGAAGCGAAGCCTCTTGCTTAAGCCGAGAGCGAGAGAGCATAACACGAATAGTTCAACTCAAGGCGCTCAGTCGAAAAGCAAAACGAAATGAAGCGAAGCCTCTTGTTTAATGCGTGAGCGAGAGAGTATGATTTTCTTCGATTGATCTCGTGAACAGAGCATGAAGGCTCAAGCGCTTAACTGTTAATTGCGAGCTATGATGAACAGCGCTTTATTTCTCTCTCATTTATATACATACAAAATTAAAAATTCATATTTCTTTTTCTCTCTTTAACTCTCTCTCGCTCTCTATGCTTTGCTTTCTTTTGCCCACTACAAATTTATGTAAATGCGCCATTTAAAGCCGCGGCAAATCAAATCAAAAACAACAAATTTTGCAGTGGAATCTGCACCGCAAATATATCAATTAATTATATGGGCACATATTATATATATAATATATATAAATAATTATAAATCAACTTTGCTGTTCTTTTCCCCCATATCAGTTACAAGCGCCTTGCTCATATTTGCTTCGCATTTTCTTCATGCAAAAAAGTTTGTCAACTTTTAGTCTGCTTCCCCTTATCTCTTGGCAAATGTCTGGCATTTCTTAGCATAAACTTAAGCAACATTCTCAGTCAATGTAAACGTTTACATTTCGTTCCAAGAAACACACACACAAATCTTCTGGATAGACTTTACTCAAATGAAGCTGTGCGCTCAATGGAGATTTCACTGTATTTTGTATAGCAGCACAGCAATCACAGTACAAACAGTAGCAATAACAATAGCAATACCAATGGCAATTGCAACACCAACAATTGCAGCTGCTGTTCACACACACTTGCAGCAGCCGCAAGTTAAATAATCAATTCAAGTGTTGAGTGCGGCTGATGCGGCGTATGTGTAATGCGAGCGCGTAAATCAGACAACACGCTGCAACGCTTTGGCGCACACACCGACAAGCAGACAAATACACAGAGATAGATAGAGAGAGAGAGAGACAGAGAGAGAGAGAGAGAGAAAGAGAGAGAGAGAGAGACTTGGCGCACTTACATCCAATTGCACAAGCTGAATGCGATACGCATTTAACCCCAACCATGCCATGCCATGCCCGTTGCATTGCGTCTGTGCCAGTTGCTCTTGTCTTTCAGCTCAGCTGCTGCTGTTTCTTCTACTGTTGATGCTACTGCTGCTGCTGCTGCTTCTACTGCTGCCTTGCATACTTTGAGGCGCCACTGGGTTGCTGCAGCGGCGCCACAAAAGCAAACAAAATGGCTGACATTATTCCAAAAGAGCGCAATAAAAACAAAACAAAATGAAAAACACAAGCAAATGTGCAGAAATGCACAACTAGAAGATACCCTGCATACTTTTAATGATTTTTAATTATCATAAATGATTAGCTGTTAATATATATATATCGCATTCCAGCTATATTTATGCTTGATTTCAAGTGTTTTAGCTTTTGAGGTTAGTGGACTCTCTTGCTCAGCTAGTTATACTCTTCTTTCTTTCACAAAAACATTATACCCTGCATGCCAATTCTCAATGGTTTTGTAGGGTATAAAATCATGTTTTTAACAAGCTGTTTGCTGCAACACAGTGTAGAACAGCTATAGTGCACAGTGGCAATGGCTGTCATCTACGTACACATTCTTACACACATTCTTATGCATTTATATATAACTTATTGAAATTTTATAATATATAATATGAATAAGTATGCATTATGCTCATTTGGATAGTTTGATAAACTTCTTAGCTCTAATTTGATCACCAAAGTTTTGCAATTTTATCGACACAAATAAGAGAAAAATCTTGAAGTTCTCTTATTACACTTAAAAGAAAATAATAATAATAATAATATGAATCTTCAGAGATATATACCATGTCAGCTATACCACTGTGCAGCACACACACACATGCAGACGCACACTACCTGCACTCACTCATACTCAACCTGCCGCATTCAAGAGCATCAAAAACATTTGCACGCAAAGAAAAGTGCATTCTGCAAGATCTGGCTGCTGCATAATAATAATAAGAATATGCATTGCCGTCAGTCAGTCAGTCAGTCAGCGAGTGAGTCAGTCAAGTCAGTCATTTATTTATTCATACACTCACACTCACCCACTCACTTATTCACTTGGCCATCCACTCGCTTGCTTCTTCATTCACTGCGCTGCCGTTGCTTTTGTTGCTCGCTCATTTTGGGTTCAGTTGACTAATGTTTACAACTGAACCTTGAGCGCACACACACGCACACACACCCACACACACATTTTACACATGGCTGAGACGCTTCAGCACCCAAGACTTGGCGACAGGCATTGAAAACCTAAGCAGATGAAAGTCCTTAGCCAAAAAGTAAAATCCAACGACGCACATTCATAATGATGTTGCCAAGATGCAGTATTATACTATATGTATATACATTTGTACATATTTCTCTACTTCCTCTCTATATATGCCATATATAGCTGTATTTACATATCTATATACATATATTTATAGCGCAAGATTTGTTTACATATGCTTGCACAGCCAAAAATCAAAAGATTTTGTGTTTTATACATTTTTTTGTTCATTTTTCATTTAATGCAAAATTATTGCTATATAAATTTACTCTAATTTATGGTTTTCAATTATTGCTATATTGTCAACAATTCAAATTCCATTTAATTTATCATTTTCTGTAGCGTACAAAATTTAACAGAAATTATTTTTAAATTTTTTTATATGATAAAATTAAAGTTACATTTTATTTATAATTTTCTGTTGCGGAAATAAATTTAAAATAAATTATTTTTACTTTTTAATACTTTTTTTTATGGAAAACTTAAAAATCCATTTTATTTATAATTTTCTGTTGCGCAAATAAATTAAAAATACATTTTTTTCTACTTGAAACTATTTTCTATATGAAACAATGTTTTATTTTAATAAAAATACATTTTAAAATCCCAAAATAATTTTGTTTTTCTAATATTCGTGCATGTTAAATATGAAAATGAATTTTTAAAAAATTTTGTTTTATTTTTATGCAAATTAAAATAAATTCAAGCAAATAAAAAGTTGGTTTATTTTTTAATTTTTTATTTAATCAAATAAATCAAAATGAATAAACGAAAAATTGTGACATGACGAATATAAATAATAATAAAAAGTTGTGACATGACAAATATAAATAAATTACAAGAAAAACAAAAATTGTAACATTTAAAAAATAAATAATTTTACCCAAAAAAAAAAAATATTTTATCTTAATAGCAAATATTTATTGCAGATTTAAAGCAATTGCTACATGACATGACAAATAAAAATAATAAAATAAACAAATATAAATAAATTACAAGAAAAACAAAAATTGTAATATTTAAAAAATAAATAATTTTACCAAAAAAAAATTATTTGATCTAAATGACATTTATTTATTTCAGATTTAAAGCAACTGCTACATGACATGAAAAATAAAAATAATAAAATAAACAAATATAAATAAATTACAAGAAAAAATAACAAAAATTGTAACACTTAAAAAATAAATAATTTTACCCAAAAAAAATATTTTATCTAAATAGCAAATATTTATTGCAGATTTAAATTTCAATTGCCAGCTTGAAACTGCCTTCAAAATGCATCAAATTGCAGCACTTTATGTATATGTATAAATTGTATGTATAAATATATATATATATATATATATAGTTTTATTTATTCTTATTATTGAAAATCGTTCTCGCAGTGTGCTGCTTTCTGCCAAACTGTGTATATGTCAAGTGCTTAATGCGTCTCAACCCAAGATAATGGCGACTGTGTCTAGCGCCAGCTCGTTTCCAGAATGAGTGTGTATATGTGTGTGTGTGTCTTTAGTGCGCCTTTTTGTTATATAATAGAAAATCCTTAATAACATTTTCTTTACAATTGTGCAGAGTGCGCGCAAAATGCTAAGCAAAACAGAGACAGAACGATTAAGCAGCGCGAGTGAGTAAGAGGGAGTGAAACAGACAAGGGTAGAAGGGGGCAGAGAGAGAGAGAGAGAGAGAGAGAGAGAGTTGTGATGGGAAGTTAGTAAAGAGGATAAGATTTGCGCTAGGCACACAGAAGCACAAATCTTTTTACGACGACGAGGCTGCCTCTTGAGTCGCCATCGTCACTCGCTCGTAAACATTTCACGCTTTGCCAAGCAATAAGTTTTCTTTTTAGCTCCCTCTCTCTCTCTCTCTCTCACTCTGCTGTCGATCTCTTTTTTGGTTGGAAATTTGCAGTGTTTGCTCTGTCAGTTTACTCTGTTTGCTTTTGGCAGCACAGAAGTTCTCTTCGGGCCGCTCCGCGTCTGACTTCATTCAGTCGACTCGGTCAGCAGGTGCTATTTAGAACCCTCACCTCGTTCCACTCACAAAACAAAACAAAACAAAACAAACGTAAAACGCAACAACAACAAAATAGGAAAGGCCAAAAACAAAACAAACAAAAAATAGTAATAAAAAAAAAAATGAAAAGGGTGAAAGCCAAATTCCATAGCAATTCAGTTTGCTTTAACGCATTTCTATAGCCGGAACAAGGATGTTGCTAACTTGGTTATGGTTATGTTTGCTGCCATGTGAAGCGAATGCCAACAGCATTCATGACTGTACGTGTGAGTGTGTGAGTGTGTGAGTGTGTTTGTGCTCCTGTTCGAGTCTGACTGCATTGGGTCTTCAAATGAATAGCTCGGTGGCAACTGTTTATTACAATGCAGTTGCCTTAACAAGTTAATTTGCGTTTGCCGGCAGATAAGACTTCAAGCCATTGGGTATGAGTGTATTCATATATTCGTTATAAACGAATAATTGACTAAGTGAAGCATAAATGAGCTGGCAAACACACACACGCTCACTTTAAACTTAAAATTCGATTGGTTTATAGTCGCGCTAAGTGAATACACTCATGAATATATTCATGCTATACAGTTTGGCTTAGATCATGGCGTATATAGAAATAATTTAATATTTTAGAGTACATACACAGTATATATGAATATATTCATGAATGTATTCACTTAGTAAGTGAATACATGTGTGAATAAATTCAAATGAAAACACTTGTTGAATTCAGTCTATGAAATCAATGAATTTTTAAGTATTTTCTTTTAGCCAATGAATACACTCATAAATATACTCATGAATGTACTCATGAATGCACTCATGACTATATTTGTGAATGAATTCAAATGAAAACTTTTATTGAATACAGTCTATTAAATGAATGCATTATAAAGTATTCTCTTTTAGCAAATGAATACACTCATGAGTGTATTCATGAATGCATTTAAGAATAATTCAAATGAAAACACCTATAAATACAGTATATCACATCAATACATTTTAAAGTATTCTTTTTTGGCAAATGAATACACTCATGAGTGTAATCATAAATGCATTTATGAGTAAATTCAAATGAAAACACCTATAAGTATACTCTATCAAATCAATACATTTTAATGTATTTTCTTTTGGCAAATGAATACACTCATGAGTGTACTCATGAATACATTTATGAGTAAATTCACATGAAAAAACTTCTGAACACAGTCTATCAAATCAATACATTATTAAGTATTCTGCTTTGGCAAATGAATACACTCATGAGTGTACTCAATAAAATTAACAGCATAAATGCACTCATATTAAGATATATTGATTGATTTTAATGAAGGGTTGAATGCAGAACCTGTTTAAGCATTCATTAAAATGAATACACTCAACAGAGATGACAGACAGACAGACATATGTCCAAATGGGATAGATATATCTCTAATACTTTCCTTGAAACGAACAGCCCAACCGCACTCTAATCGAATTTCCAATATAATTGCATTTGGTCGAACAGCAGTCACACCGAAATCCTTCTCTCCCTCCCTGCCTCTCTCCCTCTCTATCTACCTCTCTCACTCGCACTCACATGTGGCCGTTGCCAAGCGGAGCATATTAGGCAGATAAATCAAACCAAATGTGCGCTAAATTTGAGCCCAAATAGCCAAAATGGATGTCTGCTTGCCACTTAAATCGAAAGCTATCGAAAGCTGTCGAAAGGCCCCAGAAACAGAAACAAAAACCACAAAAGCAACAACAAAAGCAAAAATGAAGAAAGAAACCGAAACTCCAAACTGAGCACCGCAAAATCCCAGGACCAATCGTCCATCTCTCGGTGCGCGACACAGGCACGATGGCAAAGCAAGTAGCGTGTGGCAGCATGTGTGGCATGTGCGGCATGTGTATGTGGCATGATGAAGCATGAAGCTGCTTGCTGCTTGCAATAGAGCGTTTGAAAACGCTTTGCCTCGGCCTCTGCCTCGGCCTCTGCCTCTGCCTCTGCCTGTGCCTTTGCCTCTGCCTCTGCCTTTGCCTTTGCCGCCTGTCATTGTTCGCCGTCATTAGGCGATAAATTGACCTTCACGCATGCTGCGAGACGACGTGGCTAAAGGCCTTGCTATTTAAGAGGGGGCGGTACAGGGACAAGCCGTTGATTGCCAGCAACATAAACTAAGCCACTTGCCCAAATATATTCACACACACACACCCCCGCACACACACACAGAGAGAGACAGCCGATGACGTCTTGAGCATGCCCGCAAAATGTGGATTTCTAGCACAAGTTCAATGTGTGTGTGTGCCGCTTGGTAGAAATTGTGGCAAATATGCTTGATGCTACACCTAATCCGTGTTATCACCCACACACACACACACACACACACACACACACACATTCACTTATACTCACACATTGGCGGCACTCGCCAAATGCTTATTTGATAATCTACCTGTTATTGACCTCATTTTTCTATTTACGACACACACACACACACTCACACACACACACACACACACACATGCGTATGTATGTTGACTTACATGCAGCAACATTCAGCTGCCGCCACAATTGAGGCTCAGCCGCACTCAAAAAGACTTAGTTTGTAGTGCCACAGCCATTGGCCCACGATAAAGCCCCTACAAAAGCGTCACGAATCAACATGCAAGGCGCAAATTTGCAAAGCGCATGTATAACATGCATGCGCATGTATGTCATGTGTGTGTGTGTGTGTGTGCTATATGCTGTGCTACAAGTTAGTTCTCAATAAGTTTTAGTTAACTTTATTATAGCTCTGATTCAATTTGACTAACTAAATTTGGATGTTGCTCAAGAAAGTTTATGATGGAAATTTGTTCTTGTTGTTGCTTTGAAAAATCAAATATTTTTTATATATTTTAAAAGTATTTATTTTTAAAAAATTCATCAATTTATAAAGAAAATATTATGAAAATGTATAAATATTATGAATAGTTTATAAATGAAAATACATTTCTATATTGAAAAACAAAATTTTTTCTAATTTAATAAAAGTATTTCTAAATATTTCTAAAATATTTTTAAAATATTTCTCAAATAATAAAATATATTTTTACCATAATAAAAATATTTCTAAGATATTTTTAAATATTTCTAAGATAAAAGAATATATTTTTCAAATCATACAAATATTTTTAAATATTTCTAAAAAATTGTTTAATTATTTCTAAAATATTTCTCAATTAAAAAAAATTTATTTTTACTATAATAAAAAATGTTTTATTTCTTTATAAATATTTCTAAGATATTTTTTAAACATTTCTAAAATAAGAAAATATATTTTTATTATAATAAAAATATTTCTAAACATTTTTAAAATATTTTTAAAATTTATTAAGATTTAATAAATTTTCAGAAATATAAAAATATTTTTAAAATATCTAAACAAAAGTTATACATCTACATCTATACATCTATACATATCTAAATAAAAGTCATACATATTCTAGATATGTATATAAAAATTATTATATCTTTAATTAAAAATTAAATATAAAAATAATTTTATATAAATTTATAAATACTTTTAAAAATACAAAAATATATAATTTTTATTTAAATATATTTTAAATATTTATCTTTTAAAAAAATATAAATATATTAAATATATAAAAAAAAATTATATACATCTAAAATACTACTCAATTTTAAAACTATTTATATTTTCTGAAAATGTACTCTTATTTAATTATTTTTTTATTTTTTTATTTTATGTTAATTTTATTTATTTATTTATTTTTATGTATATATATGTATATATTTTTTTTTCCAATATGCATACACATAGATAAATATACATTTATTTTCTATGTACCTTATAATTCCTGTCCTCAACAAATTCGCATTTAAAAATTCTGAATTTTAATTGATTAACTGATTGATTGACGATTGTTTGACTGAAAGATTTAGCTTGCTCAAATATTGACGAATAGCTCAGCCTTTCAAGTGTCCAACTATGAAATGCATGACAAACAATAAATGATCGATGAGCCGCATGCGGAATTGATTCAAGCGCGATTTTGCATGCGAATTTCACACTTCAAATACGAAAAAATGGGAGAAAAAAATCAAAATTTGTGAATTTCCATAGCTTAATTGAACGCTTGTGCGTATGACAAATACGGGAGAGACCGAGAGAGAGGGAGAGTGAGAGAGAGTGAGAGGTAGAGCTGGGTAGAGTGAGAAAAAGATAATTTGAAATTCTGCGGGTAGCTCTGGAGCAATCTAGGCGTTAATATGTATGCAATTTCATACATTGAAGCGGGCGTGACCAGGCTGCAGACTTGAATGTGTGTGTGTGTGTGTGTGTGTGTGTGTGTGTGTGTGTGTGTGTCACCTTTTGTTCAACAAGGCTCGATGGCAACAATTACAGCAACAAAAGCGCCTTTCGCCCATTTGCCGCACATGTCGAGCTGTTGCTATGGATGTGCGAGAGTGTGCGTGTGTGTGTGTGAGGGAGAGTTTATTGTATGCACACACACACACACACTCCTGGCTAGAGCGTGCCACAAGTAACACCCATTCAATGTGCGTGTTCAATGGCAAATATACAATGGAGCTGGCCAAGTACCGTTGCGAGTCCGTGAGTGTGGTAAATGTGCAACAGCCGTTGTCACCAGCCAAACAGCCCCACGCCCACCCATTCACTTAGCCAACAAGAATCGTTAACAAGCTCAGCCAGCTCCTATATACGTATACTATATATGTATTTCCATGTAAATGCACAAAAATGACTAATTTCACTTTT
>JAWNOS010000596.1:13727500-13962500 GCA_035045845.1 Drosophila buzzatii
GGTTTGCTTTTATTTGTTTTCTCTTTCATCTGCTTGCTATTGTTTTTTTTGTTGTTGTTGGAAATTAACGGTTCTTCATAGTGATTTAAGTGTTTTTACCCGACTGGCTTCGTTTTCTTTATTTCTTTTCATTTTTCTTACTTGTTTTTATTATTATATATATATAATATGTATTTGGGTTCTAAAATTTGACAAATCAACAAAAATTAATTTAAACGTTAATTTAAGAAAAAAAAATGAAACTAGATAACTAAAATTTGATAAGCCTTGCGCATCTTGCTCTTATTCATCTTCAGCTTAAACCTCTTGCTGTGTTGACCAGAGCGCAGATTCTCATACGAAAACAAAAACTTATATATGTATATATATTATATAATGATGATTTCTAAAAAGTTAGTTTCCGTCAATCCGTTTTTTTGTTTAGTAGTAGTAGTATTGTATGCAGTCTGTCGTTCTGCTAAGTCGTCTCATCTTTAGCTATCGTTGTGCTGCTGCCCTTCTCTAATTCACTCGGCAGCGCTGCGGCGTCGCACCAACTTGTAGCGACTGCGACGCAAGTGCGGCGAAATGGCTGCGCCCGCGACGCCGACAATGCTGCTGCCGCTGCTACTGTTGTTACAGTTAATGCTGGTAGCAGCGCAGATCGGAGTTTTGATCAGCACGTTGAACGATCTGGCAACGCTAGATGCTGCAACGGTCGCTGCCGCTTCTGCTTCGGTTGGTGCTGCTGCTTCCGCTGCATCTGCCGATGTCGCTGTCGCTTCCATTACCGCTGCCGTAGCTGATGCTGGGCTGCGCACAAAGCGATACTTGTTGAGTAGTGTTTGTTGTTTTTGCTGTTGCTGTTGCTGCTGCTGTTGCTGACGTCGCCGTCGCTGCAGCTCACTGAAAAATGGCTGCAGCCGGTTGCTGCCGCGTCGCTGTACGCTGAGCTTTGCCATTCGCGCTTGTTGTCCAGGCGAGCAGCTCGCTGTCGTCCCTGTCGCCGTCCTGTGTGCTTCTTCTTGCTGTTGCTTCTGCTGCTGCCCACCGTCACAAGTTGTCGTCGTTGTGTTGCTGTCGTTGTGCCTCAGTTGCTGCCGTTCCGTTGCCACAATTTCACTTTCATTTTTATATCCCCGTCCCTGTCCCATTGCTGTCAATTGTTGTCCCGTTGTGTCCTCGTTGGCGTTGGCGCCGGCGTCGGCTGCTGTTGCTGCTGCGCCAATTATCATTTCTACCGTGGAGGCTGTCGACGCACCGGAGCGCGTATCTTTCGGCGAGGATTCTGCATGGCGCCGCCAGTATTTGGTGGTGGATTGAAACTATCAAAAGGAATTGTGATTAGTTATGAATTAGCAGTGGGTGATGCAGAGAGCAGAGAGAGAGAGCGCATACAGCCATTTTGAGTAAACGAGAGATTTTTTTTCTTTGCTGCATTCTCTTGCATACACACACACACACGTATATTTGGTTAGGCACATGAACACACACACACACACACACACGGGAATGATCAACACATGGCACAAAGCATTTACAATGTGTATGTATGTGCATTACAAAATAAAACAATTCTTTTTGTTTTGTTTTTGTTAAATGAGAAACATAAAAGTGCCTTAAAAAAATATATTCTTATATGTATATAAAACGTATGCAATGCAAACACTTGTAACGGTTAAAATAATGCATTTTGTTATTCTTTGTGTAAGTATTAATTTAGTGTGTGTGTGTGTTTGTGTTCTGTTTGGATATATACTTATGTGTGCGTGTGCGTTTCAATTCAACATTAGGCCAAATTCACGAAAAAAATAAAACAAACTCTCTGTTTCTTCCATTTTGGCACATATTCTCTGCTCACTCTGATCTATTTTGCAGCAGCAGCTGTCACTGTTGCCGTCTCCGTCACACTACTTACGCGAATATATTGGTTGACGCGGGCGAACCGGCATTAAATTGGAACGGTGCGGCGCTTGGCGTTGACTGCAAAAAGATATTTGGATGGGTAGAGCGGGGTTTTCGTTTTAAAGCTTTTTTTTTTCTTCAAAATTTTAACAAATGTTCTTTTTTTGTTGGTTTTGTTTTTGGAGTAAGTGTGTGAGCGCAAATGAAAATGTCAACAACAGTTTGCACATCATTTGTTGCTGTTCAACACTATTTGGGATATATGTATGTTGTATATATGTAACGGGTATGTACATAAGTATAAGTGAAATGATGTGATTGGTTGACTTAACTAAAAGGAATGAGCGAATATAATGTAATGTAATGTATGTTTGTGAGGGGAAATGAATGAAATTTGTGATAGTGTGTGTGTGTGAGAGAGAGAGAGAGTGAGTGAGTGAGAGGGAGGGGGAATTCGATGTGTAAAATGTTATGTTAACCGAAAATGCTTATTTAATGCCCGTCAAATATAGCGGCAGATCATGCAGAGATGAAGTGATGCAAAAGCAACAGAGATTTATATACATTAAGAATACATAAAGTGTATATAAAAGTATAATGCAGTTTTACAGAACCATGCACATGAATTAGTATGAAAAATGATATTAAAATATGTAAAAATATTCTTTTTGCAAATGCTAAACTAAATATTTGTACAATTAATAATACTAACTAGTGTAATATTAATATATTTATATATATAGGTATGTATCGAATTACTGTCCACTTTTTCTTTTGATTAGTTTACCTGCATTTGCTGCGGTGAGGCGGTAAAATTGAACAATTGATTATTGGCTGCTGGCATCATGGATGATGATGCTCCAGCATCCGGAGTGGCCCCGAATTGGAAAAGGCGTTCCGTTCTTACTGACTTCAATGGGCCAACCGTTCAAATGGTAGTGGTTGGAATAGTAGTAGTAGTAGTGTGACATTAATTGGTAGTAGCAGCACAGTACAGCGCAGTAATAGTAGTAGTAGTAGGTAATAGGAGTATTCGGTAATAGTAATAGTAGAGGTAGGTAATAGTAGTAGTAGTAGGCAGTACGTAATAGTAGTAGTAGGGAATAGAAATAGTTGTGGGTAATAGTAAATATAGTAGGTAGTAATAGTAGAAGTTAATAGTAGTAGTAGTAGGTTATAGTAGTAGGCAATAGTAGTGGATAATAGTAGAATGTAGCAAAGAGTAGGTAATTATTCGCATATTCGTGCCCGTGCCACGCCCCCGCCATTAGGATATACGGTTTACATAATTTTGTAGCAGTTTGAGGTGGGTGGTAGTAGAATATCGGGGGATATCCAACAGTACATAGAGATAGAGAGAGCCGGACAACATTCAACAATGGCAGAGAGAAATAAAAATAAAGACAAGAAGAAAAATAATATAAGTACAAAATGATAATATTGTTTTTTTTTTTTTTTTTGTTTTGGTGCGACTATAATTAAGGCTTGAATGCATGTGCTATCGATAGATATCGATCGCATAGGCAGACACGCATAATTAACGACATTTAACAACACTGCCGAAAATGCATGCACATTAATAGTAAAATAATAATAAAAAGAACAGCCGCTAACAGCAACAATAGAATTACAATTATATATATTTATATATAAAACTATATGATATATAATATATCAATATATATATGTATATTTAGATTATGTTTCCTTTAAACCATTTACTACGAGTGTTGCCTGGCTGAAGCTTATTTATGTATGTTTTTGTTGCTTTTTTTCTTTTTTTCATTTGTTAAATGTTTTTGTTAGTGTTTGTTTGTAGTGGAAACTTACATCGCGGTTGCCCGCGTTGCTAGCATTTGCTGAATTTGCGGAGAAATTAAATGCCGATGTCTGTGGTGCAACTTCTGTAAAGTTGAACGCCGGCTTGGGCAGCGCGTTGGTGCCTCCAGCAACGCCAGAGTTGGAGGCGACATTCGAGCCAAAATTGAATACGCCACCTGCCGGCTGTTTTATGCATACCCAGAGAGAGAGAGAGAGAGAGAATTGTCATTAAATCAAAATGAAATCAAATTTCAGACTACTTACCGTGGTAGCTGGAGCGAAATTAAATGCCATTTTGGGTGCTGTTGCTCCCGTTGTTGCTGCAGCTGCTCCTCCTGCTCCAGGTGCAATATTTGTTGTTGTTGGTTTGGCGCTGAATATGTTTGTCAGCGGCGAGGTAATGCTGCTGCCACCACCACCACTGTTTGCTGCTCCAGCAGCATTCGAACTGAAGGGACTATTCACATTGCCGAAGAGCGTGGAGATGGGTCCATTGCCAGCAGTGGGCTGAACCATTGCTGTGCCGCCAGTTGTTGCTGCTCCGAAAGGCGAACTGACCGCCAGCGGTTGCATTGAATTTGTTGTTTTTGTTGCAGTGTTGCTGCCAAACAGATTGGTGCTGGTGCTAGTGCCGCTGCTGCCAAAAATGTGCAATGGTGCAGTTGCTCCAGCACTTGTGGCTGGACTATTGGCAAAAGGAGTTGCACTTGCAAATGGTGTTGCTGCGTTCGATGCTGTTGCTGTGGGTGTTGCTGTGGGCCAACCAAAGCTGCTCAGCGGTGCTGTTGCTGATGTAGTCACTGCTGTTGCTGTGGTTGTTGTTGTTGCTGCTGCTGCTGGCTTGGGAGCACCGAAATTAAATGTTGGCGAAGGACCAAAGGTGCTGCTGCCGATGTTGTTGTTGTTGTTATTATTATTAGTATTGTTGTTGGCATTGGCATTCATGTTGCTGGCACTGCCAAAGGTAAACAGAGGCGTTGAGTTGTTGCTGGTCGGTGCATTGAAGCTGCTGTTGCTGCTTTGCACGGATGTAATAGAGCCAAAGATGCCGCTGCCAGTTGCTGGTGGGGCAAATGTTGCCGTTGTCGTAGTTGATGTTGTCGCTGCTGGCGAGCCAAAGAAGAAATTTTTGGTGTTGTTGCTGCTCACGCTAGTGCTGCTGCTGACGGTAGTTGCTGGTGAATTTTCAGCTGTTGTTTTGCCAAAGACAAATGTTGGCGCCGTTGTGCCTACCGTAAAACTAGCCGTGGAAGCAACTGTTGCTGGTGCTGATGCAAAGCTGGTGATAGATGCAACTGTTGATGTTGCTACCACTGTAGGGGTCTGTGCGCCAAAGAGCGCCGATGTTGTTTTAGCACCAGCTGCTGCTAGTGAAGTTGCACTGCTGCTGCTGCTGCTAACGATGTTGCTGCCAAAACTGAACATTGGCGTTGTTGCAGGTTTAAAGCTGCTCGTGCTCGTGCTGGTGGTGCTGCTGTTGCTGTTCATGCTGTTGGTGCTGCTTGAGCTGCTGGGCGTTGTATTGATGTTGCTGCTGCTGGAGACGACAGCTGAAGGTGGCGCAAAGCCGGCCAAATTGAACAAATTGCTGACAGCAGGCTTTGTTGCTGCTGCTGTTGTTGTTGTTGTTGTTGCTGCTGTTGTTGTTGCTGCTGTTGTTGTTGCTGCTGGTGCTGCTGTTGTTGTTGTTGCTGCAGTGTTGCTGCTGCCGCCAAACACAAATGTGTTTGTTGATGTAGTTTTCGGAACTGTTGGCGCCGTAAACAAGCCCACAAGATTGCTGCTGCTGCTTGTTTTTAGCGGCAACTGCTGCACTGCTGCTGCTGCTGTTGTTGTTGCTGTTGCTGGAGCGCCAAATGTAAAGCCAACTGTTTTATTAGCTGCTGTTTCTGCGCCAAATTTAAAGGCATTTAGGTTTGTAGTTGACATTGTTGTGGCTGTTGATGTTGTTAAACCTGCTGTTGCTGGTGGTTTGTTGCTATCGGCCACATCCTTGCCAGCTGTTGCTGCTGCAAAGCCAAATGTGAATGGCGTAGTAAAACTTGTTGTTGATGTTGTGCTTGATGTGTTGCTTGTTGTTGCATTCACTGATGTTGCTGCTGTTATTTCAGTTGTTGATTTAGCTGGAAAGCCAAACATAAACTTGGGCACAGTCGCCGTGCCGACTGCCTCAGCACTTGCACCTGGCTTCAGTTGCTCACAGCAAATGCATTTGTTGCGGTTCATATCGTTCTGTGCCATGCACGCCTCACAATTCCAGCTTGCCTTTTGGGACGCAATCAGCTTCTGGAAGCCGTCATCTGGTCGTGACAGCTCAACATTTCCAGCAGTACAGCTGCCAAAGCCAAATTTGAAGCTTTTGATGTTACTACTGTTGTTGTTGGCAGCAATGCTGCTGTTGCTGCTTCTGATCTTGGGCTTGGGATTAGGTGTCTGGCAGGCAGGGCATTCCGTGACAGTATCATCATTCATAATCATGCAACTGGGACACTCCCATACATTGATCGGACGCTTGAATACATTCTGAAAGTTCATGGGAAAGCTGTTGCTGTTGTTGCTGCTGCCAAAGCTGTTGCTGCTGCTGTTGTACGCCAAGGCTGCAATGCAGCTCGCATTGCGCGGCGCCTCGCATGCAATGCACTTTCTATGCTCATCCTTGTTTGACAACATGCAAGCATTGCACTCCCAATTGGTCGATGGCTGCTTGAAGCGATCCCCAAATCCGCTGAAGCCCAGTGTTGTTGCTGGCATAGCAGTTGTTGCTGTTGCTGATGTTGTTGCGGCTGCTGTCTTTGCCTTTGGCTTGGGCGTTTCGCAGGCAACGCATTTCTGCAAATCCTGCTTGTTGCGCAACATACACGCGTCGCACTCCCATTCGCTGGAGGACTTCTTGAACTGATCACCAAATCCAAATGTTGTTGTTGTAGATTTCGGCAATGCATTATCATTGCTGCTATTGGTGGTAGTGGTGTTTGTTGTTTCACCATTGAATTGCAACGCTTTGGGCGCTGCACTCTCAAGCGATTTATCCAATTCGAGGGGCGGCGAGAATTTATATGACGCTTGGTTCTTAGCGCGTTTTTGGAGTGGGGCTGACTCCTCGGTAGGATTGGCGCATGAAACGGAAATCGGTGCTGGAAATAGAAAACGTCGACCATTCTTGTTGTTACTGTTACTGCTGGTATTATTGTTGCTGCTGTTGAACTGCTTCTGTTGCTGTGCGGATGCCAATCCACTTGGCGGCGCAATAATCAAATCGAATTTCGGTTCATGGGCCATCTTCGGGAAACGTATATTGGGCAAATCGATGGGCGCTGGCGGCAACTGTTGTTCCTCCGCATTGCGTGCATCCTTGCGCAACTGATGAGATAGACGTGAACGCATCTTGTTCGTATGACTCTGAAGGCCCAAGCTCGTTGAGCTACTATTGAAACTGGTCGGTGTAGCATTTGCAGTCTGTTGTGGGCGATGATGCAGCAACTGTTGCTCCTCCAGCTGCTTGGCATCGACCAATGAACGTGTGCTGGAGTTCACGCGAGTTAAGCGACGTCGTTCGAGCAATTGCAACATGGTCGGCACTAGCAATTTCGATTTGCTATCCATATCGAGAAGGCTGGTGTTGCTGTTGTTGCTAATGTTGCCACCAATTGAATGATTGGGATAGGCATAGGGTTTGCTGCTGCTGGTGTTGGCTAAGTAACGGGAGGAGCGCTGTAGCTTGTGTTCACGCAACGTGCTGCCCATTTTCTTGGCATCCATTAGGGGTGTTCGATGATTCTCGAGCAAATTGAGTATGCGTTGAGCTGTCAACGACAGGCCAGGCACATTGGCGGAGCTGCTGTCATTGACAGCGCCAATCGTACAGAGACCGGCACGTGGACGCATATCGATGGGTTTGATGCCATAGCTGCCGCCAATTGTCTGATGTCGTCCCATCTGCAATTGATTATTACTGTTGCTGCACAAGCTATCGCTATTTGATGGCGCCGGCGAGCTGCCTCCCGAATTGATAATGTTTGGCAAATTGCCTTGGCTAAAGCAACGATTGTTTGCCGAACTGCCGCCAAAAGCGGTGGGTCCCTGATAAAATGGTGAATTCCCAGTTATGATGCTGTTGCTGCTGGTGGTGCTTAACAATCGGCTATCGCTCAGAGCTGATGTGCTGCCATATATCGAGGCATTGAAACGGCGACGATGATTCAGTGAGTTGAGCGATAATGTTGAATTATGATGTTGATTTTGCTGCAGCATTGATGTGGCCGAATTACGATTGAATACCGATTTGCGGCTCTGTAAATTACTATAAAACAATGCGTTGCCATTGCTATTGTTGTTGTTGTTGCTGCTGCTGTTGATGTTGTGCATACGACCAGTCGCCGCCTGGCTCTCATTACTCTCGCATTCAGATTGCGAATCTGTGCTTCGTTTAGTCAGTTTTATATTGTTATTGTTATTATTATTGTTGTTGTTGTTGTTTGTCTGCTGCTGCTGTTGCTGCTCCTCGTTGGGCGACTCCTCGCTGATGGTTTGATAGCTACGCCAGTTGGGTATCAGGCCGCGATGACCCAGCAGCGATTGTCGCTTGTAGCTGGGCAGCGCCGTCTCGCGGCGTTCAGTCATTGGCGCAATATTCAACGAGCGTCGCGAACTGCATTAAATGAAAGATGGAAGACAATCAGAGATTTGAACAATTATGATTTCGATTTCAATCGAGATATATTAACGATTTTAGCTTACCTCATTGGCAAATCACCGCTGGTGGCAACAGCCGCTTCGCTGATGATGTTGGTGTTGTTGCCACTGGTCGAGGTGGACATGAAGTCGTAGGCGGGCTCACGCTGACGCTGATTTCCGTAGAGGTTCAAATGCGTTGAGAAGCGATTCGATGTTTGGGGGCTGCGCACCGCCTCGCTAATAGCGGGCGTCGAGGCATGCAGCGGGGGGAGACGACGCTGCTGTGCATTGAACAGAGGACTAAACGTAATTTCATTTGGCTGCAAACGAGGCAAAACGAAAATCAATTATAGATTAATAGTTATCGAAAATATAAAATACAATTCATGTTATCGGCTACAAAATATCAGACAATTAGTAAGTAAGCTATTCAGCTATAGTTAGCTTTAAATCAATGTGCAATCCACATACCTCTATACGCTTGCGTTTTTGTAACGGCTGTGCCGTACTGCTGCGATTTGCCTGTTGCATTTGATAGTTATTCTGCTGTGCACCATCTTCGAGCTCGTCCTCTTCCTCCTCGCCTTCCTCATCATCATCATCATCATCGTCGTCATCCTCACTGGCTATCAATTGACGTTTACGCAGCAAGCTAACATTATATTCGTTGCGACGCGTCTGCTCATCCTCACCGGCCAGATCGTGCTCGGCTATGTTATCGGCCAGCTGAACTTCCTCTTCGTTTAGATCCTGGGCACTGGTACCATCATCGACGGCATTATCGCCAGCATCATCGGCTTCCAATAGTATGCGACGTCGACTGCGTTTCAATTGGCATTCTGTGACTAAAATGGCATCATTTCCATTGTGCTGAGACGTTGACTGTTGCGATGAGGATGAGGGTTCTTGTTCCGTGGCATTGTTATGTAGATTAGTGGTACCGGGCGAGAACCATTTGCTAAGTGAATCCGGAAGTATGCTAGAGACACGCAACTTTACTTTGCCCATGATGGACTAGAGATGGGATGAAGGGTAAAGCTTAGATTCAAATGTGAAGACAAATCCAGATGCAGCTGTACTCACATTATTATTGATGCTGGTTTTGTTGCCGCTGTCGCTGACGCTGCTACTGCTACTACTACTGGTGTTGTTGTAATTGGCGGCTTCATCAGTAAGTCTTAGTGGAGTGTGCGGTGTTTGATTTTCAGTTTGTTGTTCTTGCTGTGGCTGTTGCTGTTGTTGTTGATGTTGGCTATCCTCAGATGCGGACATCATTGGATTTTAGCCGGCCCCCCGTGCACGCACAAAATGCAACACTGCATAAACGCATACAATCGCACGACAAACTGAAGAGAAAAGAATGAACTTAAATACAAGATGGTCACACTGTTGCAATTCCGCGTGAGCGTCTCTCTATATATATATAGGTATATATGTGTGTGTCAGTCCAATGCGAGTCTTGTGTTCGTGTGTAATTCTTCTCAATGTGTGTGTGCATGCGAGTGTGTGCGTGTGAGTGCCACTATGAGATTCCGACACACGCGGCGCTCTCTTGCTCACTCTACTACACAACTCAATTTTAGCGGTTTCTACTTCTGGACCAACACCAGTTTGCACTTTGGCGCCACGATCGCAGCGTTTTTTTATTTTCGTTTTTTTTTTCTTTTTAAGCTTCGTTAATTTTGTTTAACACTAAAATTGGCTGGCCTTGCTTTGCGTGCGGACGAGCATTTTGTTGCTTGAACTATTTATAACGAGTTCCGATTTTTTTCTTTCTTTAGTAATTAATTTGTCAATTAATTTTTTACTTAATTTGGCATTTATTTATATACTTATGTATATAATGCAAGCCACGCAGCCGTTTGCACACATACACTTACCCCTCCCCACCCCTTCCAATGATGGGCTGTTATTGCTTTATTAGCGCATTTCACGCCGCGCGCGCTTCTTTAGTGAATTTTACGCAGTCTTTAGCCTCTCTTCACCGCTTTTTTTTTATTGCTGAACGTAGAATTATTTTTCTTTTTTTGTGTCTTGCTTTTTTTGCTCTTTCGCAATTCGTAGTTTTTTTTTATTGCACACACACACATACACACACTTAAACTGACATCAACGTCGCTTTGCGGTCGAACTTTGCGTCGCCGTCGTCATACTTTGCATTCGGCCCAACAAAAAAAACGCACCACGCACGTACTCAATTGAATTTGTGAGCGCAGAAAGCTTGAGCATTAGATGCACTTATCATTTGTAATCTAGCACATATAAACCGCGAATTTATTATTTAACTTAGTGAATTGTTTAATTCGCAGACTAAAAAATAAACTGAGGGCGAAAAAAAGCACGATTTGGAAAACGCGTGTGTGCCAGGGGCAACGAGTAGCGGATAGTCATTGAGCGAGTGACGAGTAACGAGAAATAAAATGGCGCCGATATCTCTGCGTGCGGCAATTCGCGTTAGCCGAAAGTACCCAGGAGTGCTGTAAATCTTACCAACTATCGTCAAAAAGCGCGCTTCGATTGTTTCAACTTAAACAAACTTTTTAGAATAAAATTTTTTCTATGTATACAAGCAGAATTTATAATACATATATGAAAAATGGTGAACAGAAAAATTAGACAAATGAAAGCAAAGCACATTAGAAAATTTGTTGTCGTACAAATATATATTTAATGACATTTAGTGTCTTGCTTGCTTTGCTTTTTACGAAATTTTGCTTAGAAATGTTGTTTTACTCACAAAAGGTTTATAAATAAATGGCGGACTTATATAAATAGTTTTTGCAGTTATGCGCCGATAGATTTTGAGTTTTTTATTTATGCTATAATCGATAGTTACTAAGTGAACACATTCAAATAACATGCGCATTTTCTGCTTATTTATATCGATAGGCCCTTGCAATTGTTAAACTCGATTTATTTCGTACGATCTTGAGATTTATATTTTTGGTCACTTAACGTTGCGCGCGTTGTCAGCTCGGTCGTTGTCAGCTCTTAATCCTATTTTTGTACTCACGATCCTATCGAAAGATGTCCAAGCCCGCGTACAAAGTTGGTGAGTTATAAATAAAGTCAACCCATCCTAATGCCGGCGAATGTGCACACACGGACACAGACGCATGTTTTTTTTTTTTTTTTTCTGCATGCGCACATGTTGTCAGAGGTTAAAGCACGTTGTGCTAATCGTTGTTTATATTATTCCGATGATATCTAATCTCTGTCTGTCTTTTAGCCGATATCAGCCTAGCTGAATGGGGCCGCAAAGCGATTATCATTGCGGAAAATGAGATGCCCGGTCTGATGGCATGCCGCAAGAAGTACGGTCCATCGAAAATCCTAAAGGGCGCACGCATCACCGGCTGCCTTCACATGACCGTCCAAACGGCCGTACTCATCGAAACCCTAGTCGAGCTGGGCGCTGAGGTATGTCCCGAATCTCCTCTGTTAGCTTTGTTACCATGTGCCTGTCGCCCTTATCACAAATCGAAATCGAATAACAATACCGAAATTTATATTTTTCATGCTTGGGGGTCGCGCTGGAGTTCAAGGCGCCATCGCTGATAGTAAACAAACAACAAATAATCTTTGGTGGGGATCACCAGGGGGTCATCGCATAAGAACCCATTGATATGCTAAGCTGTTTACTTCCATATGTAAATTAGATGGTGAAGGCATGTTCCGATCCTAATCAAGGTTTTTATTTGTCAACAATTCTATTTCCGTTTCCAAATCGAATTCAATATAATCTCATAGATAATAGTTGGAAGATTAGCTATATTTACGCTTTCAGCGGGAAAAGGCTATTTATAGGATAGATAGTGGGAAAAAAGCCGAAAGGTTTCACAGTAAAGCGGAAAAAATTCTTATTATTACCTTTCACATAATGCTGAGATGAATCCTATCTCGCTTGGATTTTTATTAATCTAACCTGGCTAAGAGCGCATTTTACTGCAACATTGGATCATTTGATCATTTGATTTCACGAAAAAAGGCCAAATAGGCAGCACTGATTACAAGCCTTCAACGATATCAACAGTTAGTTGAAATATCCCTTCTTTCCCCTAGGTGCAATGGTCAAGCTGCAATATCTTTAGCACACAGGATCATGCGGCAGCGGCAATCGCTGCCACTGGAGTCCCAGTGTACGCATGGAAAGGTGAAACGGACGAGGAGTATACGTGGTGCATTGAGCAGACGCTCGTTTTTCCCGATGGCCAGCCCCTGAATATGATTCTGGATGATGGCGGTGATCTGACCAATTTGGTGCATGAGCGCTTCCCCGACTATCTGAAGGGCATCAAGGGTCTGAGCGAGGAGACAACCACCGGCGTGCACAATCTGTACAAAATGTTCAAGGAGGGCCGTCTGGGCGTGCCGGCGATCAATGTCAACGATTCGGTGACCAAGGTGAAACATCTTTTGTAATGACTTCACTTCATCTTATTCAATTTTCATATATTTCCCTCTTCTATGTAGAGCAAATTCGATAATCTGTATGGCTGCCGGGAATCTCTAATTGATGGCATCAAGCGTGCGACGGACGTTATGATTGCGGGCAAGGTTTGCTGCGTGGCCGGCTACGGAGATGTGGGCAAAGGCTGTGCCCAGGCCCTGAAGGGATTCGGTGGTCGCGTCATTGTCACCGAAATCGATCCGATTAATGCGCTGCAGGCGGCCATGGAGGGTTACGAGGTGACCACCATGGAGGAGGCCAGCAAGGAGGCTTCCATCTATGTGACCACCACTGGATGCAGGGACATCATCACATCGGTGCATCTGCTCAATATGCCCGACGATGCAATTGTGTGCAATATTGGACATTTCGATTGCGAGATCGATGTCGATTGGCTGAACAAGAATGCGACGGAGAAGGTGAACGTTAAGCCCCAGGTGGATCGCTATACCATGCCCAATGGCAAGCACATTATCCTATTGGCCGAAGGTCGATTAGTCAATCTGGGCTGCGCCCATGGCCATCCCAGCTTTGTGATGTCCAACTCATTCACCAACCAGGTGCTCGCCCAGATTGAGCTGTGGACCAAGTCCAGCCAATACACAGTCGGTGTGCATGTCCTGCCCAAGCTACTTGACGAAGAGGTGGCCAGCCTACATCTGGATAAACTGGGAGTGAAACTCACCAAGCTGACGGACAAGCAGGCCAGTTACTTGGGTGTGCCCAAGACGGGACCCTTCAAGCCTGACCACTATAGATACTAAAGCACCAAACACTCCTCACTCCCAGTTAAATGTCTTTTGCGATCGTGTTTTATATACGTTTTTGCATTTATCCAAAGTTCAACTTAATCATTTTCTAATCTATTTTAATTATATTTCAAAGATTATTTCAAGCCTCTGTTAAAAATTGTAAATTACCAAAATCGAAATTGTATACAATTCTAATCTAATTCAATTATATTTCAAATACATTTCTTTAAAGTTTATTCCAAGAAACTTTGGAAACATCTCGAATTATATTTTAAAGCACTTAAATATTTTTTGCGGTCAATTAAATATGTTTAGTTGCGAGAAAATATTTTTATAAAATCCGATTTGATGATCATTGTTCAGTAATTTTCCATTGGGATTAACATTAGTTTAAAAATAGTTCATAGCTAAATTTCTTCATTTTTACAATACAGGCTAAAAATCTCATAAAGCAAGTCGTATCAAACAGTGTTAAATAAGCTCGAAAAGTAGTTTGAAAAAAGAAAACCGCTTAAAGAGCCTCTTCGGCTTGTTATGCACACTCTCTCTCTCTCTCTCTCTTAGTATTTCTTTAGCTGTCTGCAACGTCACCCACACAAACGTATGTACATATGTATGTAGTTACTTTTCAATGCAAGCATACACACACCTACACGCATAACACAGTTTTGCGTGCTAGAGAGCACACACAAGCAGTTTTATATTGACAACCTGTGTGAGTGTAACTGTTATTACTCTTTGTGCATGCACGCTAGGCTTACGCTCTGCAAGGGCGTAGTCAGAAGGGTAAACAAACATATCACATTTTAAATAATTACTACACATTTTTCTTTACTTATGAAGCATAGTGTCTTTTGGAAAGATAACATTATATTTTTTTTTTGCTGTGCTCTGATCATATGTCAATATTCTAATCAGAGCTCCGCCCCTGCTATCGCTCAGGCTCCGTGCATGGAGGTACCTGCTATTGTTGTGATTCTGTATGCTGCATGGCACGCTCTCACTGTAAACAAGAGTATTTAGAGCTGTTTCGCACTTCATCTATGTATGTAGCTCGCTCGCTCTCTGTGTGCCTCTCTTCATTAGTGTCTTAGGTTTGTCGCCGTACATAACTGCACAGACTTTCATTGCAGTGGCAACATACACACAGTACATTTGGTTTGTTAGTTCATATTTTGATTGACAACTTGTAGAGTGCACGATTACGAAATAAGAGGGTTGCATCGCAATTTGATTGTGAATTGCAATGTTTATCGGAAACGTTTGCCTGGTTATGGCACTGATGCTGGGCCAACAGGTGCTACTCTGCGCCAGTTGGCAGGCGCGCTTTGAACCTGCGCTGGTGCAGCTGCAAATGGAACGCAGCCAAATGGTGCATCTGACATTGTCGGACATAACGGATGATCTGCAGCTTTTGACGGGTCGCTACAGCTTCCGGCTGCAGAGTACAGACGCACAGTTGACCAGTGTGCCGGCCGTAAATTCAAGCATCTCCATGGAAGAAGTGCAGCACAATCAGTGGAATGGCACTGTACGCATCGATGCCTACTTTCTGGGCGAGGCTAGGATCCAGGTGCAGCTCTATGACGCCATCAAAGATACTAGCTCGGCGCCACAGAATGCGGAGAGCAATGATAGTTCGCTGCTGGTGAAGGTGGTGCGACCGCAGCGGACCATCGATCACATTTTCGTCGGCTCCATCATTCTGCTCATGTCGCTGGTCTACATCAATTTTGGCGCCGCACTCAATTTGGATGTGCTGCAGGGTTTAATCACGCGTCCCGTTGGACCTTGCATCGGTTTCATCACCCAGGTGCTGGGTATGCCACTTCTGAGCTATGCCCTAGGCGTCTTCATTTTTCCAGACTCACCGGCCATGCAGCTGGGCCTGTTCTTCACGGGCATCGCCCCGAGCGGTGGTGCATCCAACACATGGTCGGCGGTGCTCAACGCGAATATTAATCTCTCGGTGCTCATGACCACCGTCGGCAATGTAGCCGCCTTTGCCACGATGCCACTGTGGGTCTTTACGCTGGGTCAGCTAATCTTCGAGCGCGCCGGCATGGTGTTGCCATATGGTAAGATTGCCAGCTACTGTGCGGCCTTGATTGTACCGTTGTTAATTGGCTTGGCCATACAACGTTGGCTGCCGCGCGTGACCCAGGTGCTGGTGCGTCTGCTGAAGCCTATATCTGCATGCCTAATACTCTTCATTGTGATCTTTGCGATCATCACGAACTTCTATCTGTTCCAGCTGTTCTCCTGGCAGGTGAGTGACTGATTGATCTATATATAAACGGAATCTCAACTAATTGTCCTTGTTTCCAGATCGCCTTGGCGGGCTTGGCTCTTCCTGGACTTGGCTACACGGTCGCCTGGCTGGCGGCCAAGCTGTTGAACCAAAGTGACTCAGACTCATTGACCATTGCTATTGAGACGGGCATCCAGAATACAGGCATTTCGATATTCTTCTTGCGCACCACATTGGAACAACCGCAGGCAGATCTGACCACAGTCGTGCCGGTGTCGGTGGCCATCATGACGCCGCTCCCACTATTGGGCATTTATTTATATCAACGATTCTCCCGCCATAAGATTGGGGAAACCACAGCCGCTGAGCATCAACGCATTGTCTAAGAAAGCATGAGGCACAGATGCATGCTTCCAGTATATTATTTTGCTGAAATGTGCAATGGTTTACAACATAGTTGTAGTTTATATATTTACATATACATATTTGATCAATTATATTTCTTATTGAACACAATTCGAAATGTGCATATTTTAGTGCTGCAAAGCGCTTGCATAAAACAATCGAGAGCTCAAGCTAAGTACTCGATAGCTGATTGCAACATCGATAACAGGATCTTGCTTTTTTAAGAATTTGAAAATTCGCTTAAAATATCGGCAGCTTGAGTAAAGTACTCGATAACTAACTGCCACTTTGATAACAATACCCGTTTTCTACATTTTTTGTTTACTTCAACGTTGTTTAATATAAATTACATTTCTTATTTGTAATAATTTGAACAGCGAATCTCATTGTTAAAGGCATTTAAGTATATCAAGTGTCGCACAATGCAACTGACAGTATTCTAACTCGAAGTTGACTTCAGCAAAGAATGCCAACGGTTTCGATAGCATTTTTAAGCCTTCGATAGTCAAAATAAAAATAATAATAAAATAATGTTGTGTACATATTTGAATGTTCAAAAAGCGGGCTCATGCTGATGTTGCTGTTCAGCACTTTCGGCGGCCAACGCTTGGAATATCTTAAGCACACCGTATATGGTGTGTGGACTAAGCTGCAACTTGTTAAACTCGATCATGATGCGCAGATAATTAATTGGACCGTTGCTCAGGTCAATGCTACTCAACATATTCGGCATCAAGTTGAAGTAATTGATGACACAGAAGACACGCTGCAGATCCTGTGCACAGATGCTGGTCACGTAGCTCGGCTCCAGACGCTTCTGCGTGAGAAATTCACGCAATGGTATACAGAATTCACGTGCCGCTTGCTCCAGACTTAGCTTTGCAATCTCTTGCATCATTTGTATTAGCTCCACAGAGATTAGCGAATGCTCCTCATTGGGACGTTTGCCCAAATAGGCTTCGATCAGCTTCACCTGCCACACATCGTTGTTGTTGGCCATCTGCTTGGTGACGTGCTGTAGGTAAAAGACAAGACGCATTAACTAAAGATTAAAAATTTATCAGAGCAAACACTTACATCGTAGAGAGTTAGGTAAACGGGCAACAGATGCATTCGATCTTTGACCACGGCATTGTAGAACAGAAGCATCAATTGATGCCGTTTGCTCAGCTCTTCATAGCTAAGATTCGTGCCCTTTGTATCCAGGAAGCGACTGAGAAAGGGCTTGACCAGACGCTCGCTGGCAAACTGTTGCAAATCATTCACATCCACCTGCCAGCAAATACTCTGCTCCATGGTCAGGGTCTGTGCTAGCATGCTCTTCAAACGATCCGGATCCTCTAGATGTGACAGGCGTCCAGTGCGTTTCTTGATGTCAATCGGAGCACTTAGCTCCAAAGCCTTCTCCAGCTGATGCCAGTTGCGCGAGCGCTCAAAGCAGATGGGCCAATAGTTCTCATCATCGACAACAACCTGCTGCAGCGTGCTCAACTCGGGCAGTATGCAAGGAGCAATGGGCAGGCGACGCAGCTCCGTAGAGCCCACCTCCAGCACCGATATGTTGCACAGACAGAGCTGATGCGTGTCGATGTCACGTGGCAGGAAGAGACGCGGCTCCACGGACAACACGTAGAGATGACGTAGCGCCTGCAGATGATAGCTGAAAAGGCAAACGGAATGTGAATATATATGAATAGTTAAATATAAAGAAAATAATAAATAAATAAATTGAAGAAAAATATTATATAAATAAAATAATACACAAATAAATATAAAAATTAATTAAATAAAAAATATGTGAATAAATCTGTAACTAATTTATATAATCCCACCCACCGATTGTCGTTGCTGTGTATGGGAAACTTGGGAAAGAAAGCACAGACCAGAGACGCTATTGACTCTGGGGTCTTGGCAATGGTAAAGCGACCGGCGCCCAAAAATAGCAGCCCCAGCGACATGTGTATGGCCATGTGGGAGCCATAGGTGATGTGCGGATATTGAGGGCCAACGCGTGATCTCAAAAAGCGGATTATGCGCAAGATTTCACAATTGCCGGAGCCGGCAAAGACCAGCGAAATGGATATGAGCAGCACCATCAAACAGCTCTCGATGGTGGTACGGCCGGCGCATTCGCCCATCGGTGTGCCCGGAAAGCTGAGGAATTCCTTGATCACAGTGCGCAAAGTGGTGAAGGCCACCGGATTCTCAGTGCCTGCATATTTCAAGCCAATGCAGAAGGCGGCGCCAGCCAAGATATTGCAATAGGCTTGCCTGTAGTGGATAAGTATATATATAGAATCAATGATAGATAAGGAATAAGGATCAGTATTTGTTTACGTAATGGCCTCGTAGTCCACATCGTTATCCTCAGGAGGCTCATCTTCGCGCGAGGGCAGACGCAGATGGGCGCGCAGAGCTTGGGGAAATTGGGCCTGGAACCAATCGTTGTCCGGTTGCACCTGCTGCCACAGGATCAGGCCACGTGCAATGGTGCGCAGTAGAAGGAAGTCAGGTCGAACCATGTCCAGCAGATAGCGTGAATCGGGTGGCTGCATCCATTCCGCAATGGCCGTGTTGCCCGAATCGAAGAACATTAGGCCCAGTGCCAAAGTGGCGCCCGGCGCGGTCACATCGATGTTGACGCTATCGCCTTCACGTACTTGGAATGAGGCCAGGCGATACTTCTCCTTCTGGGAGCCACCAATGGGACGCTTCACACCACCAACCATATAATAATGCAGCGTATCGGGAAGCTGCAAATCTCGCAATCCAGCCGGAGATTCTCCCTGACCCAGGGTGACCAGACCAAGTGCCAGGCCAGCAGTCATGGCATAGGATTCACGCTCCACACTGTTCTCCATCTCGGGACCAGGCGGACGTCCGATTTCCTGGAGCAGCACCTCGGCTATATGCCGCTTCGCCGAGCCCTGATACAGCAAGCCAATGCCCATCAGAGCGGCCACCTGTGTGCTCTGCGGTATGTCTAGCTCCATGGCTGTGGCCGGCAGCAGCGCCTCCAGATGGACGCTCAGTAATTTAGTTGTCTTCGTATCCATGCTGCCGCGATGTGCAGCTGAGATACCAAGCAGCAGACCCACGCTGGTCATCTCATCACATTTGACCAAATACTTGTAGACGCTCATGAAGGACAACGACTTGAGGTGCCCATTGAGGCCGAGTGCCATCAGGAATCCCGCATGCTCCAGGGCATTGTTTGCCTGAGCCTTTGGCTTGTTGTAGACAATCCATGTGGAATCGATATCCAATGCCTGTGGCGAGATCTTCAGCCCGGTGGCGACGCCATTGTGAAACGATGGCCACATATGCATATTCGCCGGGAACTCTATCTGCTGCATCTCAATGGTGGTGCCCTTGACCGGTTCCCGGCCCACCAGGCAAAGCTTGGGCATGGGCATATTGTCACTAGGTCGGGGCATCAGAGTGCGCAGGGTGAACATGCCACGACCTAAGGGCAGGGTCATGGTACGGGCGCAAAGAGCGAACAATTGTTTCTCCTGCTCCTCGATGAATTCATGATCGCTGGTGCCCGGCGATTGCTGCACCTCAATTGCTACGGGATCGGCGCTGTTGAGCAGGCGACGCACCTCCTCGACGCGCATATCGTCGGGAAAGCGCAAGCGCAACAGTTTCGTATCCATATTGTCCATGCCATCGTGCCGCAGCTGCTCGGCCTCTGGCTCCGGCATCGGCCATTCGCCGCTGCTCGGCGCAATGCGTGGCGACAGAGAGTCCTCCTTGTAGACACGCCCGCAATGCGGTTGACCCAGCGTCGACTCAAGAAACGGCAATTGGGCATGGGCAGCCAGCTCCGGTCGCAGTATCAGCTCATAGGTGGCCATGCTGCTGCCCATGGGCGGCATCAGGCGTGCCTGTTCCAGGGCTTCGGCAATCACCAAGTGCACCGCAGCGGGCAGTCGTTCTATATCGCGTCTGGTCAACTGCATGCACAGGAGCAGCTGCAGCACCTGATGGCAACGCGGCACATCCGCCGAGATGCTGCGCTTGGGACGCTTGGCATAGTTCGATTGGACTGCACCGAAAATCTCGAGCAGCTGCCACCAGTGCTTGAGCTTGCTCTGGCCATGCATCACCAGCGAGACGAGCTGCACCATATTCCGGCTGCGCTCGTTGATGCACTCCATGTAGCTGAGTGGCGGCACCTCCTGTCTGTTCAACAGCACATGCTCCAGTTGCACATAGACACTGGGCGCTGGCATGCGCAGCAGCTCTTGGTATAGCATCAATGCGCCATGCTCGTTGCTCATCATGGTCAGCTTGGTTGTCTTGTGCGTCAGTTCCGGAAAGTCCAGGTGATAGTGCATTATATAGCTATCCAGTTGCATGTCGATTGCCAGTTGATGCAGGAACTGCAATGAAGGAAGACCTTAGACTTTAGATCCTGAAGAGAATTCGATCTACCCTACTCACCGATGCCAGATAGATGAGCGCACTCTGAAAGACCGAGTCCAGTTTGAGATCCTCGTAGAGCATGTGCATGCCATAGAATATGGCGGGCACCATGCGAAACAATGGCGCCGTCACGTCCACGCTGTAGGCGTGCGCCGGATCGGAGGGGCAGGCGGAGAGAGCTGTCTGCAGCAGCATGAATTCCCAATCGTCGTCGGTGTACGACTCACAGTCATTGTACTTGCGTCGCTTCTTCGGCTCATCCTGGGCAGCGCTCGCAAAGGTGTGCAACAGCGGCGTCGCGCAGCGATCATAGGACTCATCCACATCGGCCGTGTCGTCCGCTGACATTGCTGTTGCCGTTGTCGTCGTCGCCGTTGCCGTGCCCATGCAGCCCATCAGGCCGAGCAGGGTGCTGCGAAACAGCAGCCACTCCTGCTCGATGCTGTAGTCCTGCGAGCCGGGTGGATTGCGTGCACTATACCAGCGTATGATGAAGTGCAGGAACTGTGTGGGATTCAGCACTTGGCGCAGCGCCGCCACACAGCGTGTAATGAGCCGTGTATCGTTGAGCAGTGGCAGAGCAATGCGCAGCATCCGTCCGGTGGCATAGACCAAAGTCAGGCGATTGCCGGCGGGATCACGCAAGCCTTTGCACACATTATGCGCCTGCCTTTGCGTATAGGACATGGGCTGTGGTTGTATGGGCGAGAGCATGTGCAGCTCCAGTTCCTCATCGAAGGCGCTCAGATCGGCTGCCGCCTTGGTGGGCAACAGGCTGCTGCGACGAACCTCCACAAAGGAGCTGCTGGAGATTTTTAGCTGGGCCGATGCTACCGGTCCTTGGACCGGCGTATGCGGCGTGGGTGTCGTTGCCGGCGTGGGCGTGGCTATGTAAGTAGTCTGCGGCGCCGTCGCCAGCTGTGGCGTTATATGCACTTTGGAGATGAGCACTGTGCCAGTATATAGTATCAAATTGCCACCAGGATCAAGTACGGCTATCATATGCATGCGCTGCAAGCCGACTGCATCCTTGGCGGGCAGTGTCGAGGCCAATGTGGACAGCTGCAATTCGCTGGTGTCGTAGCCATTGATCAGCACCATTTGCAGCCGACAGCTGCGGGCGAGCAAATAGCACAGATACGTCTGACCCACCAGATCGGTGTGGATGAAGGCGCGCGTGGCCATCTCACAGAATTCACGTTGCCTGCAAAGGGAATGCATTAGCATTGGGCGAGGTGTTGATCTGGTAGAATTGGTATATATGCTATTTACTTACGTGCCGTATGTGTTCTCTGTCCAGATGTGCTCCAAGCACATCTCCGGCTCAATGGGCTTGGCCGGCTTTACGTGCGTTATCTTGCGCATATCCTTAATGGACGCCGACTGCTGGCTAATGCTGTTCTGCAGCTGGCTGAGCGGTGCGCCCAGCGAGGCTCGACTGAAGGACAAAATGAATTGGATTAGCTATCAGTTCAAATCAGAGTAGAAACAGATTGACATGGGATCAAGAACATATATGTTTTATGTGGCCACACCTCCTTGTTACACCATTATAGCCTGGGTTCATCTACTCACTTGGATTGTCCCAGCACGCCGCTAAACGATTGCGACTGACTGAGGCCGTATTTCGAGAAATTAATCGTTGGCGTAGCTGGATTGATGCGTCCCAGAAACGAGGTAGTGTTCAGTTTAGATGTAGCTGCCAAAAGAATAAGGAGTAAGAAAATAAAGTTAAAGTTTATGATGGAGAGTGCCTGTAGGGGCTTACTTACCGCCCGTCAGTTTGGTGGAGCTGAAGCTGTGTAAGGTGCTGGAGCCCGGTGTGGTACGGTTGCCCTGCAATGTCTGGCTGAGCAGCTCCTGCTGCTGCTGGCTTATATAGTTCACCTCCTCGGCGGTCACTTTGCGCAGTCGGGCAACGAAATGCTTGAAGAACTTTGAATCATACAGCAGCACCAGATCCGATTCCTCGGTTGTGAAGACAACGCTGTATTCGGGTTCGGTTATGTAGCCCGTTGAGTTGGTTGCCGTCTTGTGCACAACCGGGCAGGCTTCGTGCAGGGCATGTGACATGGAGAAGAGGCGGGGCATTGGTATGGATAAATGGGAGACGAGCGCATTGCTCGAGTCCTTTTCCAGCAGCAGACCATGTACCGTTTGCCACAGATGTGAAACGGGAAAATCGAGGTTAGCCAGAAAGTCATTACCATCATCGCAATAGACGCGCAACGCATCCTGGTCCACCACACAAATGGCAGTCATCTTGTCCTCCGGCTGGACAGCGGCATGCAGCTGAGCCAAGCGGCCGCGTACGAAGCTGCGATTCAGGAAGCAGGCAAACTTTACTGGTGTATCGCAGGTGAAGCACATGCGACGTTGCACACCATCGTCGTCATCGCTCAGGCCCTGCGTCCAGATGACCGTATGCTTATTTACATATAGCTCCTCTTCGTTGTTCACAATGTAGTCGCACATGGGATCCTCGCGCTGGAGTTTAATGGGCTCCAGAAGTTTCTGTGGCAGCGACGTCAGTTGCGTGGCAGCCGCTGCATTGGGTCCACACTTCTTCGTCTGTTCAATTAATTGCTGACGACGCTGGGCGCGCTCGTAGCTGGCCTCGTAGTCATCGTAGATTTCCCGAATGCACCAGAATTCTTGTGGCTCCTCGGCGGCAGCTGAGATGTTAACATTTTGTAATCGCTGCAGCAGCAAATGCTCGGCAGGCAAATATTTGGGCAATGGCGGTTCAGTGGGCCCGGGATGCTCCTCTGCCGCCTGACGACCGCGAGGAATGAACTCCTGGGGCGGCTCTGCGACGGCAATCATCTCATTGCATGCATCCAGATTTGCGGGTTTATTTCTTGGACAAACAGTCTCACACTTCACACAGAATTATATGCTATCGAAAACGTTTCATCTACAATAAGGAACTTTAACCAAAATGCCGGCTCAGATGTCGTCGCGCCGGCAAATTTGTATTACCATTATTATCGCTATCGAAACTGCATGTGACATCAATAGGGTTATCGATGAACCGAAGTAGTTTAGCTTTTCACTTCGTTCATTTTCATATTTATATAAATTTTGCATCTCAGCATATTTGAAATTTGAATCGTTCAAATTGTAATCTTTATTTTTTCAATTGAACTTCGAAAAGAGATTATTTTTGTAAGTAAAAAAATTTAAAATTCAATCAACTATTTATTCCTACAATAAAAAAAAAAAAAAAAATATACCGCCAAACTAAAAAATACTAAAATTGAAGAACATTATCGATGCCAGTTCTGTGATAATCTGGAATACTTTGCTACAATCGCGTGGTGGTATTTTTAAAATCGTTCCGCGAATTTATTCTAGTCGTGCCGCGAGTGTGTGATTGTCGTATTGAAATTGTATATATTGAATTAAATATGTCAAAATGTTAACCTTTATGTCTGGAAATAGAATCTGTGTAAAGAAAACTAAGAAATTGGACTCTACACAGACTCAATTTAACATTATTTATTTTTGATAACTAACCAGAAGGCGCAGGCACGCATACGGCCACGATATCGAAAATGAAATGTCATTGAATATATTGGTATATCGATATAATAGCAACAATTATATTCGTAGATCTTTGTTGTTTGTGGGTGGCGCTGGTTGTATCCTACAGAAATATGGCGGATAAACGAAAATACAAGAGATCCGTAAATAAATAACAATGAAAATGTGAATTCTATGTAAATACACATAATTTAACATGAGTTCTTATCCGCAATTAGAAAGAGGAAATCGCCCGTGAGTTTGATCTGCCTGAGCGCAAGTCCAAAATCGCAACAATACTTAAACAGGATGACCAGGCCTACTGTATATGCCGGACGTCGGATTGCTCGAGGTTCATGATGTAAGTTGGAAAATATGATGACAATTCACTATTGATAATTGTTACTGATTGATTGTTTGCAGCGGTTGCGATGGCTGTGAGGAGTGGTATCATGGTGATTGCATCGGCATCACTGAAAAAGAGGCTAAACACATCAAGCAATATTACTGTCGTCGCTGTAAAAAAGAGAATCCTGATTTGCAGACGATATTTCGTCTGGTTGCCACCGAACGTGCAGCGGCAACTGCGGCCGCATCAACCTCTGTCAGTGGTCATGGCACCTCAAATTCGTCGGGACAATCTGCTGGAGGAACTGGGGCAAGCACAAGCGGTAGTGCAGCAGCTTCGGGCGGAGGGCGAAAAAACAATAGTGCAGCCAAGGATACAAAGGCTGTTAGAAGGTGCGGCACCTGCGAAGGTTGTCGGCGACCTAATTGCAATCAATGCGACGCCTGTCGCACACGCGTTGGCCACAAACCGCGCTGCATTCACCGTAACTGTGTGATGCAGTCAACGCCACAAACTGCAACAACAACGGCTGGGCGGAAGCGTGAGAAGACCAATGCTGCACAGCAACAGCGAAAAGCGAAAGTCGTTCGCTCCGACAGTCCGGAGATCTTTGTACATCCAGAGCTGGAGGGCGTGCGCCAGTGTCATGGGCCCGGCTGCCGTTGTCAGGCCCGACCACAAAGTAAATACTGCAGCGACAAGTGCGGCTTTAATCTCGCCACGAATCGCATATTCCAGGTGTTACCTCAGCGATTGCAGGAATGGAATTTAACGCCATGTCATGCGGCCGAAGAGAATCGCGAGCAGCTCGAGGTGATACGACAAAAGCAATCGATGGTGCGTTTCGCCCTGGCCGAGCTGGAGAAACGAGCCGAGGAGCTGAACATGGTGGTGGATCGGGCCAAGCGCAGCTCGATCGACACACTGCGCCCGCAGGACAATGGCGACGTCGAGGATGAGCAGAGTATGTACTGCATCACATGCGGCCATGAGATCCATTCCCGCACCGCCATCAAACACATGGAGAAGTGCTTCAACAAATACGAATCGCAAGCCAGTTTCGGTAGTATCTTCCAGACCCGCATGGAGGGTAATAATATGTTTTGTGACTTTTACAATCCGGCCAGCAAAACGTATTGCAAACGGTTGCGCGTTCTATGCCCGGAGCACAGCAAGGATCCCAAGGTCAATGATACGGACGTGTGCGGTGCGCCGCTCGTTAGCAACGTCTTCAATCCCACCGGGGAATTTTGTCGTGCGCCCAAAAAGAATTGTTTCAAACACTATGCTTGGGAGAAGATACGTCGAGCCGAAATCGATTTAGAGCGCGTGCGTCAATGGCTGAAAATGGATGATCTCATGGAGCAAGAGCGTCTGTTGCGCCAGCAGCTCAGCTCGCGTGCCAATTTGCTAGGCCTGATGCTGCACTCCACCTACAACCACGACGTCATGGATGCGCTGGTGCGCAAGCAGCAGGAGCACTTTGCCGAGCTCGAAAAGCAGCAGCGTAGACAGGTGCATTACCAGCAGGTGCAGCAGCAGCATCAGCAGCAACATCAGCAGCAGCATCAGCAATACCAACAGCTGCATCAGCAGAAGCAACATCTACAGCAATATCAGCAACTGCAACTGCTTCAGCAGCAGCAGCTGCAGTTGCAACAGTTTCAACAGTTGCAAAAAATGCAACAACTTCAGCAGCAGCAGAAACAGCAGCCGCAAAAGCAGCAGCTGCCGCAGCCGCAGCCGCAGCCGCAGCAACAGCAAAAGCAGCAGCTGCCGCAGCTCCAGCAACAGCAACAGCTGCCGCAGCCGCAGCAACAGCAAAAGCAACAGCTGCAGCAGACGCAGCTACAGCAACTGCAAAAGAACCAGCTGCAACAGCTGCCGCATCTGCAGCTACAGCAACAGCAAAAGCAGCATCTGCAACAGCAGCTAAAACAGCTGCAACTGCAGCAGCAGCAACAACAGCAGCTGCAACAGCTTCAGGAGCAGAAGACGCAGCATCAGTGACAAAAAGACAAAAATACAAAAACAAAAAAAAAGAGCAAAAGTAAAAGCAAAAGCAAATGCAAAAGCAAGAGCAAAAGCAACAAAAAAGAAAAGAAAACAAAAGCAAAACAAAAAGATAAAAGCACCAATTAATTGATATGCCTAATTATACATCAAATTATACAACAAATTATACATATGTATATTGTGCGAGCTAAGATTATTATATGCTTCACAGCTTCGCCTAGACATACGCCATTAAGCAAAAACATGAATAAACCATGGCATGAACAATAAAATACACTCGATCACCATGGATATTTAATACTTTATATTAACAATAAGTCTTGTGTGTCACGTTACTAGCAGCAACCCGATCAAGAAATTTCAACGCCGGCTGTTCACACCATATGTATCTATCTCTCTCCCATTCTCTCACCTGCTATTTCGCTCTGTCACACTTTCACACAGTCCATCCGCCGCGCTTACCCGGTAGAGGTTGCCAAGTGCCTCCCTCTACTGTTTGTTATTGAAAACTAAGCATAAAAAATATTTATTGATAGCAACATGTCTGCAAGTATCAATGAGCCAACTCAAACAGTTCACATCATTCACGTTTCCCTCAACAATTGTGCGGTTTACAAATTTCTCGTTCTAATCTATGTTGTATGTTGTATGTGCTATGTCCTAGGAAATGAATTCAATTTACAAATTCAAATATACAATTATAAAATATGTAATTATATTAAGACAAATTTTTTTAAATAAAATTTTTTCTTGAATTTAATATGAACTTTCTATTGTTGTGCTGTGCTCTGTGCATGGCAAATGTGAATAAGCCTAGCATGTGAATGATAGGCTCAGCGGGAAGAACGGTACTATAACCATAACCACGAAACGGTTAACAGTAACAAGTGCAGAAAAGGACTATGCATGTATGTATGTATGTATATATGTATGCATGTATATTCATATGTCTATGTATGTATGTCTGTATGTATGCATGCATATACAATTTGAGCTCTCATATCGAAGTAGACGTTGACAGAATCGAACCGGAGACAGTGTGGAAAACTTAGTAGCCCGGGCGTTAATCGTGTTGACCTTTAGAAATGTCGTATACATTTGGAATCCATATTTTGTATACCTTCTACACAACTCGACAATAAAAAACACACAATTTTGTATTCAACTTTTGATCTTATTTTTCAAAAATCACAACGCGAGTTATCCGAGACGGTATCATCCCCTATATATATATACATATCAATGTATATGTATGCACAGTTAATGCATATATCATTATACATATATATATCCATCTTTATTTGTATATATATGTATGTATACTTGCATGTGTATATATATATATATATGCTCAAGTGCAATACTCAAATTGAACAGCGTGATTCCGACAAGTTCTGCGGATCCGCAAGTGAAAAACGTTCAAATTATAAAGTCGCAGCAGCAGTTAAGACATATTACATTTGATTCGGTTCAAGAAACGCAACATCAACTCCATTTTTATATATTTTTTTGAACTGATGGCAGTTACCGAATAACGCGATTCTCGACAAAACTCGTACAATTGGAACTAATCGATCAACACAACATTAAAACATATCGATCCATCCGATCGATAAATCACTCACTGCAATTTTGGTGCCTTCGCTTGCCTTACGTTTTCTTCGTCGGACTTATCTAGAGGTGTGTGCGTGAGTTTCTCAATCTCAACTCGTAACGTCTTTTCAAAACGTTCAATTATGCCTATCTTCCACAGTTTCTTTTGGATTCGTGTTTCGTTTCAATACCCAAGTTCGTTTATTTGTGGTTTCGTCTTAATCCATATACACTTCATTGTGTGTGCGTGAGTGTTTCGCTGGTGCATCGTGTGCAAATTGTAAGTTGATGTTGTCAGCGCCGTACAAGCCGCTCGCAGCTCGATTGCCAGCAGCAGGTCCAAGTGGAACACTTAGTTGCCTCCAGCCCCAGTTCTAGCTCTAGCTTCAGCTACCAGCCACTAGCCAACCATCCATCCATCAATACATCCAGCTAGCCATCCATCGGCAGGTAAGTGACATGCATGGCGCCAGCTCCAACAAAAAAAGTAAAACAAATTATATTGCTCAAGCTCTACACTGCACGTCTTTCGAGGGAATCTCAATTTATTATTCCCCAGAGTCTCTAGTTCTATTGCGCATATGTATTACGCTTAAATTTCAATTAGGAAACATTTGATGGCAGATCTATTTAAAAAACTTCGTATTCTATTAGATAGATTTCATTGATAGATCCCAGCTCATCATGATTTATTTCTAATTTAGAATATAGAAAAGATAAAAGATAATCCTGATTCTTAAATTCAATTGCAGTCGGATTGAGTTTTACAAAATTTATTGAACATATTATATATTTATTGAATAAACTGTTTGAATGTATTACATTACGAATAATGAATAGATGATTGAGTAGACTGAAGTATAATTACAGTATGGTTGACAGAACAGATTTGTAATATAGAATATAAACAATTTCATTTCATTATTGTAATCTAATGATAGATCAAAGTTGAAGTATTATGATTGCAAATAATACATCAAGAAACATAATAATAGATATCCATATGTTTGAATGAATATATATAAATATGATAAAATTATTGAATTGATAAAATGTTGATTGAATTTTTTGCATTATGATAGCATATTAATATATTGAGCTATTATAGGCAATAGAATATATTATATTTTGATTACTTGATGTTTGCATATATGGAAATCGGAAAGATCAAACCTATGATTGAATACATTTTAACTATGACAGACAATTGAATATATGATATGATGATTAATTGATGATTGAACATATGGAAATCTGATAGATAGATTGCATATATTACTTTACGATTTATAATTGAATATATTGCCTTATGACAATTCAGTCTCAGATCGAATACAATTATATATTTATATATTTCTTAGTATTCTCTTCCTGTCAGTTTCAATTTCAATTGAAAGTGATATTCAATTTGGATCAGTGTATGCTTGAAGTACACATATTGAATAGATGTAGGGGGGTAGGGGGTCGCCTTATATATTTATTGTTAAACAAATCATTTTGCTCCATATTCGATTGCATGCTCGAGTCGATGGCATTTGAGGCGTTGTTTGATTGTTTTTTGCGGAGCTGGCATTTGCTGGCTGCAATCAGCAGCAACAGCAGCAACAGCAGCAACAGCAATGACAACGACAACGACAACAACAATAACAATAACATATGACGTTGCCCTGGGCACTTGAGGGTCCTGGTTCCATTTGTCCATTTGTTGGCATTGCTAGGCCAAATTGTTTGCCTTGTTGTTGTTGTTGTTGCTGTTGTTGTTGCTGTTGTCGCCCACTTTCGCTTTTCGATCGATCTAACAATAATTTAGTTTCAATCGAATTGCCTTATGATTATTCCATGTTGTTGTTGTTGTTCTTGTTGCATTTTTAACATACATACTTGAGCGTCGTTTTGCATATATGAAGTAAACGAGAGACTCTAAGAATGCGAACACAAAGCCATCAGCAGCGACATTCACACGCGACAGCAACACCAACAACGGCAACAACAGCAACAACTTAACACCATGCACTCAAGCACTCAAACACTCAGCCAACTATTCGCACCCACAGCCGCCAGAGGAAGTGCTAAAGTGCTTGCCACAAACTGGCGCCCGAAAAGGACGAAGCCAGCCGACGGCACGCCGTACAAAAAGTTGGCGGATTCGCTGATAATATCATTGCCATTCCAGAGCTGGAGGTGGAAAAGCGGAAATCACGCCGTCGGCATCGCAGGCTGCCACAGCAAGAGCAGCAGCGAGGGCAAGAGCCGGAGCAACCACAACAACTGGATACCCAGCAGCAGCAGCAGCAGTCGCAGCAGCAACAACAACCACAGGAGCAGCAACATCAATTGCGAGAGCAACCGCAGCAGGAGGCACAGCAGCATCACGCTCCTCACATGCGGATACGAAAGAACGAGCCACTTCACAAGCCGTTGATCAAGGAGCGACACAAGGAACGAAACAAGGATAAGGACAAAGACAAGGACAAAGAGAAGGACAAAGAGAAGGAGAAGGAAGATAGAATGGCCGAACGGGCAGCAAACGTACAGGAGCGTCGCATACATGAGCTCGATCAGAATGTGGAGCGCTTCTTCGAAGTGCGCAAGGTAAGTAAAATTGTTATCGCTAATCGCCTATCGCTGATCGATATATATATGCTATTGCGATCGCCTGCAGCGCCTGGGCAAGGGCGCCTATGGCATTGTTTGGAAAGCCACGGATAAACGGCAAAAGGACACCGTGGCACTCAAGAAGATCTACGATGCCTTCCGAGACGAAACCGATGCACAGCGCACCTATCGTGAGGTCGTCTTCCTGCGCGCCTTTCGCCACCATCCCAACATCATTCGCATGCTGGACATATTCAAGTAGGCGCCAGAGCTGTCTCATTATTTTGGCTGATGCTAATTACGTTTCGCCTTTGCAGAGCTTCAAACAATTTGGACTTTTATTTGGTTTTCGAGTTCATGGACAGTGATTTGCACAATGTCATCAAAAAGGGGGACGTCCTCAAGGACATACACAAGCGCTTCGTCATGTATCAGCTGCTCAATGCGATCAAGTACATGCACTCCGGTAATGTCATCCACAGGGATCTAAAGCCAAGCAACATTCTGATCGATAGCAAATGCAGGTGAGTCAAGCAATTGCCATTGCCATTGTCATTGTCATTATACATATTTCCATAGACTTAAGGTAGCCGACTTTGGACTGGCGCGCACTCTCTGTTCGAAGCGCCGGAACAATGCAGACTTTGATTGTAAAGATGAACTGGAGAACGAGGCAATGCTCACGGATTACGTGGCAACCCGTTGGTATCGGGCGCCTGAAATACTGTTGGCCAGTCGCAAGTAAGCACCAAGTAGACAAATCTTAGCTATTCGAGTGTTATTATTCGCGTCTCATTAATGTGTTAGGTATACGAAGGGCATTGACATGTGGAGTCTGGGCTGTATACTGGCCGAGATGATACGGCAAAAGCCGCTCTTCCAGGGCACAAGCACCATCAATCAGATTGAGAAGATAGTGAATGCGCTGCCCGAGGTGACGGATCGCGACGTTGAATCGATCGGTGCCACATTCGGAACAGTGCTGCTCAGCAAGAAGCTCGTGCGGGATCGCCGGTACTCGCTGGACGAGATGCTGCGTAATTGTTGTGACGATGCTCTGTCGTTGGTCAAGTCGCTGTTGGTGCTCGATCCGGAGGGCCGGCTGACCGCCAAGGAGGCCATTGCCCACTCGTATGTGCATCGCTTTCGAGCCTCCTCGGCAAACATGGAGCTGCGCGCCGACATCAGGCCGCCGCTGGACGACGATGTGCGCTACGGCGTCGATGAGTATCGTTCCACGCTCTACGAAATGATTTCTCCCGAACTGCGTGCCAGTGCACGCAATTCGGGCACTACACCATCGAATCCAACAGCTGGCTCCGAACAGCAGTCGAGCCAGACGACGCGTGGTGCCCGATCCGTATCGAAATCCAGGTGAGTTACTCCCTTCAAATCACTTGTTTCCTTGTGGTGCAGCTTCGATGGTGCGAAGCATGAGGACGGGTGGTGTCTGGAGCATGCTGATCCTAGCTGCTAGCTCGATTGCTTGCTTTTGCAGGTGTCGTCGCTTATAGCCTAGACGATCGTCGTCAACCACAGCGACGACGGCAATACCAGCAACAACAGCAACAACAACAACAACTAAGACCAAGCCAACAACAACAACGTCGACAACGAAATATAAACAACAGCGCGTGGTTCTGGCAAAATGTGGACGAGAGACTTCCTCATCTATATCCACATCCACATCTTCGTCCACTTCCATTTCAACTCCAGCATCGCTGTCAACGAACTTACAGCAACAGCGACAACAACGACAACGACAACAACAACATCAGCAACATTATTCGCGCTCAGCTCTGCGTCAAGCGACCTATCCGTAATTCCATTCCTGTGGCATTTCCCCATTTAGACTAGGCCTAAATTATATCTGTGAAAAGAGGGGACAGATATTCGAGTTTAGCCTAACCTGATAAAGCTGGAATAATAGTTGTAGAGATAAGATCAATTCTATAGATAGAGTTTACTTTTGATATGAGCGCATCTTCATAGGGCCAAGATCAATAAGCTGAGGCATTCATTCATTCACGATTGATTGTTCTACAGATATTTCTCTAGTCTATACCATTCCATTCCATTAGGTAGTGGCAAGGCCTTCTGCCTTTTCAATAGGTTCAAGGCATTCAAAATTGAGTCTACGAATTGCCACTACCTAAGGTAGTGGCATAAGGTATATATATTCATACAGTCTATATATTCTTGATCAGGACAATGGGCAGAGTGCATTTAGCTATGTCCGTCTATCCGTGCAGCTATCTATACGTTTGTCTATCCGTCCTAGCTTCGAACTGTCCGTGCTACCTTCCTAGGATTAGTCTTGACTACAATACTCCCACTTATTTCTAATATATTTCGTGTATTTTTGAGCAGTGAACGAGTATTTTGTTCCCCTTAAGTATAAGAGAATCGAATGTTAAACTAAATAAAATAAATATTGTGTTCGTGCTTCGGTATGCAACGGGGGCAATCGATCTAGACTCGTCCTTGAGCTACTCAAGCTGTAAATAGTATTTAATAAATGTCGATTATATATAGTTATAGTAAGAGGGTATTGTGCTTACATATGCCCTATAGATTCAGGTATACTTGATGATATTTACAGATATCTACTCGAGCCCAACAAGAGCACCTGAAGCACGCACCACATCCTATGCTCTACGCCATCGCTGTCATTTGCAATGTTTATTCCACCTCCCAAATCCACTTCACCTCTTCACTTTTCCCCACTCGCTTTAGACAATCGGCAAACAGATCACAAGCCACTGGGCAAATGGAGCAGTCCGTACACCCGATTTCCACAATGACCAAGGCCTGGTTGGACGAGCAACGGAAACAGCGCTATTTCCACAATCAACAGCTCTGTCAACAGAGGCATGCACACCACCATCAACACCAACACCAACACCAACACCAACACCAACATCAACACCAGCACTCGCATTCACATCTGCATCACCACCAGCACCATCTGCACCACCATCACCAGCAGCAGCTACAGCTACAGCAACAAGAGCAGCAGAAACAGCAGCAGAAACAGCAACAGCAGCAGCAAGAGCAGCAGAAACAGCAGCAACAGCAGCAACAAGAGCAGCAGAAACAGCAGCAACAGCAGCAGCACCATCACCACCATCATCACCATCACCATCCACATTCTCATCAACATCGCAGCAAGCGCTGTCTCAATGACGCCACTCAGCTACGTCGTCTCGAACCAGAACCTGCCCACGTGGCTTTGCGCCGTGAATTGGCTGCTGTGGCTGCAACAGCTCCGCGCTGCTTGGGCGGCGGCTTGTGGCAGTCGTCAGTATCGAGTCAATCGGGTTCCCATGAGCCACAGCTGCGTCCTTGGACGGATGGACCTGTTTCGTCAGCAGTTGGGCTGTCGGTAACGGCGAGCCAGACTCGTGACCGGTCTGACTCCAATGAGGGACTGTGTTCCACGGCACAGCTGAGGGCTAGAGTGCGGAAATTGCGGCGCGAATGCAAGGAACGGCGACTGGCCAAGGCCAAAGAAGCGGAGCAAGCGCGACGTGAATCTAAATTGCATCTAAGCTCAGCGACTGTGGCGGACTTGGCCAGTAGCTACAAAGAGCGTGTACTACGCGACCAAACCCAGGTCCCCGTGTCTGATATTCGACGTAGCCTAACGCGGACTGAGTTGGTCGAGCAGCAGCTAAAAAAGTTAGCTCTCAGCAAAGCCGCAAATCGGGAGCAGTCCAAGAATGTTAATGTCGTTCCGACTCACGCGCCTACGCCAACTCGGGGTTCACCTTCAAATAGTTCCGACTCATCGGGAACCTTGCAAGCGCATCCGCCAGATGTGGGTTTGAGTGTTAAGTCAGATGCTGTTGTCCAGACCACGTCGAAGGAGCAGCAGAAAGCCAACGTTAAGAAATCCTTGGAGCTGACCAAAGCACTGGAGCGCCTGCAGCTGGAGCATCACGAGTTGCAGCTGAAGAAATTGAATGCCCATGACGGCGAAGGAGCGCCGAACCAGCGTCCGCAACTCCTGCCAAGGCATCAGATGCGTAAAATAGCCCAGGAGGCAACGGACAATGCATTCCGCGCCTTGCGGCACAATCGGCGCACTCCCCATCTGAGTCCCGGCGATGGGGGCGATCGCTTTTACACACCAGACGCTAGTGTGCGGCAGGCGAATCAGGAGAATTCCTCGGCCGCCAAGACAGACAACGGCATAAAGCCGACCAACGCCTCGGCGGCGTTCGTTTGCTATAAGACGCGACTTAGCCGGCTGGAGGAGGAGATGGCCAAGTGCAAGCGCCAGCTGTTTGATTACGTTCAGGACAACCAACAGCTGCTGACCAAACAGAGTCTGCGTCAGCATATCGAACGATTGCTGTACTCTCCGCCGAGGGTGAGAAGTGACAAATCGGAGTCGGCGCCGCCGTCGGCAGAGCCGTCAACAGCTGCCAACGTCAAGACGCCGCAAAGCGACTCGGGCGTTGAGACAGATCAGCCCAAGCTGGATCGGGACAAACAGAAACAGCTGCAGCTTCGTGAATTTCTTGCGCGTGACGACAACAACGCCAACGCCTACGAGCTGCCCGATCTGTGCAACGTGTACAAGACGAGCAGCTGCCATGCCCAGCCACTCTCCCACTGTCACGACACAGCGAGCACCAGTCGCCCTCTCTCCTCCGCGTCAATGTCGACTACCAATAACAGCAGTCTCATGCGCAAAGAGCTGGCCCCGAAATCGCATCACCTGGCGCACGTCTACTCCAACTACTTCCCGGTCCGAAGTGCCAAGAGTCATGATAATACCTGGAACAAGCGGGACCATGCCAAGCGGCATCAGTCTCTGGCGCCCAGCTGCGATCGACTGCGCATTCAGGAGGCCAATTTCTATGATGCCTTCAATGAATCGCATGTTACCCGCAAATAAGTTCCGGGTAGCTGAAAATTTTCTCAAAAATTGTCAACAACAAACACAAAAAACTGACTAGGAGAGACGGGGAGGAGGGGGATAGCGATAGTAAAAAAAAAAAAAAAGGATTCATGGGGAGAAAGCGAAAAGGAATGAGACATAACTTGACGGGCGTGTATCAGAGAAAGGGCAACAAAATTAGAAATTATAAAAGGGCGAGCGAGAGTTCAGAGAAAGAAATTCTAAATTGATGAGGCTTTAGGCAGCATAGGAACCACGCACACACACACACACACTCACATATGGCAACCATTCATACGTATATATATATATATGTATATATATATATACATATATGCATATATACACATATATATGTAGATGTATATGTATATATTTGTATATATAGAGAGAAAAAGAGAATTTGTCCGAGAACTAGAGATCGCATAAGATTCTTACCAAAGAATGAAATATCTCGAGATATATGGCCATAAAGATAGGGAAACAGAGATCGAGAAAATTCTTAATGATAACTCAATATGTATATATTTTAAATGTCATGCGTGAGTGCTCAGTTGTGGTCTAGTCAATAGCACAACATGATCTTCTAATACGAAGTACGATTCATGAATATTATATTAATCTATATATAGATATATGCAATCATCTTTAATACGGGCTCAATGAAGCCCATATATTTTTATCGATATACAAATCTATATATTCCGAGCTGAGTCGATTGACAGATTATTATGGCTAAAGACTTGAGTTTGCCCCTAGCTGTACGCAATATAGGACTATTCTTTTTTCTCTTGTAGCCCATCAGCCTATTATCGATAATAATCGATATAGTGAGCTAGCTTGGGGAGCCATAACTAGAAGAGCATAGAATTGACATATATGCATATTATGAAAATTTTCAATTTACCTAAGCTGTCTCGCTTTATATCATATTCTGTAAATATTTCCCATTTGGCACATCTCTCGGAGATTACGTAAATTTAATTGGATTACATCTCTAGAACTAAGATCCCATTCCTAGTGTGTTTATGTGAGTGTGTGTGTGCATGTATGTGTGTCAGTTAGTGTTTAGGTATGTGAATGCGTGTGTCTGGATATAGGCTATATACAAAAACCCCTTACAACAGGGCTCAGAGTACGGCCAAGTCGAGCAGATCCGACTTGAGCAGAGTAATTCAATTTTAATTTAATTTATTATAATTTATGATTTTTAAGTTTTTTTTTAGTACTTAGAAACAAAATTTTAGTTGAAAAAATGCGCAAATCAAAATGAGGGAATTATTCAGGCCGCCCTCGAAAATGCATATATAGTATATAAAATTAGCAATTCAAATTTTAAATAGAAATAGTTGAAAAATCAAGTGCAAATTGCAACTTCTAAATTTTGGGACGAAACCAAGGCATACGAATGCAAATCAATATAAATTTGTAAATGTTTCGAAAACTCATTGGAATAAATTTTTGATTCAGATCTAAGCTGTATGTGTTGTTGATTTTGAAAACACTCTGTTCCACAGATAATTATATATACACATGTATATTGATTGATATATTGATTGATTTATTTTGGAAAAAAGTTCACTTCACTGAGAGTTTGATTTACCAAGCAGATATATATATAGTACATATATATATATATATATTTAGTATCAGCAACTATAGAAGTACATTTATATGATTCGTGTATATATATATCATCGTTAATCTATATAAGGCAACTAAGCCCAACTGACTATCAAGATTGAACACAATAAAGCTCTAAATAGATTTTAATCTAAGCATAAGGAATCCAAATATTTGGTTTTTTCTATTATTATTATTTTGTTGTTGTTTTTTTTTTTTTTTTTTAACATTAATTCTTAGGTCTCATTTTGCAACTTTGTAAAGTTCCTCGTTTAGTTATACATTTTGACGTTGAGCTTAAGCGGTAATAAATACAGTTAGTTGAGAGATAAATGACAAAAATTCTCACTTACAAAGTCGTTAAAGGTTCAGAATGTTTTCTGCCTGATTTCCAAATCCGAGTTTAGAGCCCCGGATGTTGGCCCTATTTTAGTGTTAGTTAGCTTAGTAAATGTATACTGGAATTAGGGGGCATAGATTGTGTTCGTAGTATAAAAGACAATGGATGACACAGTTAGTCATCTTATAATGGGTGTTAGCTATCTAATCAGCTTGCAAGTTTTGATGCTGGTGCTGCGAGTTGGAAGACCCCAAACGATTGTATTGGATGCATTCCGTCGTTTAGGTTTTGCGCTTCAGTTCGAACTGCTGCTGGGGCAGCTCCTCTTGCAGCTGCAGAATATGCTCTAGCGGTTGCGGCTTGCCATCCTTGTCGATTAGCGCCGGCTGCACAATGCCCCCCTTGTGCAGTTGTTCAAGTAAATTGACCAATTTCCGTGCCTCGTACTCCTTTTGCTCCTCGGACATGCCCTCGAGCGGATTGCGCTTGGGCGGCTCGACACAGCCCACCACGGGATTTAAGGATGGCTGCTGCCGCTTATACTCCTCCGTGTCGCTATCCTCGCTGTCCGACGAGTAGTCGGTGTTCTCAATGCGCCGGCAGTCGAGCACGCCGCGCTTAGCAAAAAGTCCGGCCGCATTGCCATAGCCCGTATATTTGATCATGCGACCGACGTCCTCCTTGCAGAGCACAAACAGCAGCTCGGCGGACAGGTCACGCAGAATCATGGCCGGCAGTGTGAGAAAGCGGCAGAGATGATTGCGCAGCTCGTTGCCAATCTCTGGACGCTTGCTTACATCCGTTAGTGGCGGGAGGATCTCCTTACGCAAATAGTGGCGCATGGTGCGATTGCTGCGAGCACATTTCACCAGCACGGTCAGCACCGGTGAGAGTAGCTCATGGGAACTGGCCTCGGACTCCTGCTGGGCGAGTCCACTGCGCAGATAGTCCAAGAGCACGGCCAGGCAGCGCACGTTTCGCTTCTCGAAGCAGACGGCACAGCATTTCGCATTGGCACTGACTGCTTCGTTCTCTGCCCCGGCCTCGGCATTGCTGCACTTGACCATCAGCTCGGTCAGGCAGCTACCGGAGATGTTGGTCAGCAAATTTATGGCGTGCGTGACCACAGCTCGCTCCCGATCTGTGGCCATGTTGCCGAAGCGCAAAAGCAGCTCGCGCAGTACGCCGGTCAAGTGAAGACTTTGAATTTCGTATTCGTTGGGACTCTTGTCCGGCGCACTGGTCACTGTGAACATGACCTTGAGCAGCTCACAGATATTGTTCAGCTGCTCCTCGCTGACTGCTATCGTGGCCGACTCGGTCAGCTTGTCGTCCAGCCAGTTGGTCATGTAGGTCAGTCCATTGAGATCGATTTGGAGGCGAGTGCGCGCAGTTGGCTCCAGTGCGGTGAGCAGGAACAACAGTTTCAGGTCATAGTACTCCAGAGTGCAGGGATAACGTGTCGCACACGAGGTTGCGCTGTTCAGGCGCTTCACAATGGCGTCGAGACTGTGCTTACCGAGACATTGGCGCCGACAGTCTGCGCTGTGGTACACTAAATTACAGATACATTTCAAGGATTCGGCAATGACATCAGCCTCGCCATCACTCAGTGTTAGTTGGGGCAGCGTATCGTCGTCGTCACTGCTGGTACTGTTGCTGCAACTGCCATTTATGCGGGCCAGCGTTAACAGCGTACCCAGCTCCCGTTCAATGTAGTGTGTCTCAACACTGAACTCGTCTCGCGTCAGAATGCGCACCGTGTTGAGGCATTGGACGTGCAATGAGGCTAAGGACGCATCATCCAGTATATCAAATATGGCCAGCCAGAGGTCGTGCCACAGATTGTCAGTGCGAAAGCTATCAAAGACCAGTAAATCGGCATTCTGCGGGCGGCCGTGACGGCCCACAAACATACATTAGTCACAGCTACAAAATTGTGGGTGATGCTGGTGGAGTGGGGCGGCCCTTACCTTCGTATTAAACTGGGTAAGTATGTCAGCGATGTGAGCGGTATCCTTGCGCTCAAGTCGTTCCAGCTGCTCCGCATCCATGATGCTGACTTCAACAATTTGTCAGCACTAATGTTTACTAATTGGATTTCAATATAATTGAATTGTGTTTGCGACCAATGTCAATAATGGGCATATACTAAAATGTACTAAGAAAAACTGCATAAAATACTACTATTTTATCAGTATGACCGCAATGTGTAGAATTACAAAAATACCTTGAAAAATACTGAAATAATTCGTCAGTTAAAAAGACTGTTAATATTTAAACTGTTCGTTTTTATACCCTGAACTAGAGGTGGGCATGGGCCGAATTTTTCTATTTTAATTAAAATGAAAGTTACATTTTACTGCTCATATAAATAAAGAATATATTTCATTACAAAAAATACATATTCAGTGTATACATTTATGCGTAGTGTATTTTTTCTTTTGATTGTGTAAAAATATAAATATATGTATGTTTGTAGAAAATAATACGTAAGTAATATGTAAAAAGTTACCATTTGTGTTGGCTTACGCTTTTTGATTTAACTTATGTTTGTATTGTTTTTTTTTTTTCTGTTTTTCTTAAACGTTTATAGTTTTCGTTATTACATATTATAGTAGTCGAGAAATTCGACGGATCTACGACGACTATAGCAGATTGGATCCAATCTGACTGGCTTCCACTTCTTCTTCTTCTACAAAAATATGCATAAATGCAGAAAGAAAAATATTTGAAAAGGGAAAAGAAAGAAAATAATAATAAACAATTAGAAATAAATGCTTATTAAACCATACACACATACACAGGTAAATATAAAAATATTTGAAGAAAAAGAAAAAAAAAAAAGATGAGAATCGAATGTAACTAAAATGAAAGTGCAAATAAAATAAAATAATGATTTAAAGATTCTAAAATGAACTTTTTTTTTTGGAAATTTGCACTATTCAATATTAATATACGATTAAATTTATGTATATGAATATGTAGAAACCAAAGTATTTGTCGTATACATCACATGCATGCATATGTCTGTGTATGTGTGTATGTTGGTATGTATATGAGCAATTGAAATAAGCTTAGGCTATTCGGCTGGCGCAGTCTTAATTATGTATGTATGTGTGTATATGTGTGTGTAGGTGATGGAACTGTCACCAGGTAAAACACATGCACTAGCGCATGCATGCATGCATGCATATGAAGCTTCCGACAATATAAATAATAAGTTACATACGTACATAAAAGGAATATGAAATGGAGATTACATAAAGCAAAAATAATATCAATAGTAAATAGAAAACGATTTTGTTGGGAATGCGTTTGTAAGCCTTGTAGCATGCATTTGTAATTTTTTGTTTTTTTTGTTTCTTTCCACTGGTTACTGGTCACTGGGCAGGCGCTTGAGCATTGTCTTTTTTTTATCAGTTTCATATCACTAGGAATGAGATTACGTTTGTGTAGAGCAACAGCGGTTTAAATGTTTGCGTGTGTTTGTTCTCTCTCTCTCACTCTCTGTGTGTATGTATGCATGTGTGTGTGCTGTCGTGTGTGTGTGTGTGAGTACCAAGTACCAAGAACACCGGATAAAGCTGGAGTCAATTGGTGATTGGACGAGCGGACCAAGCGCAATATAAAATTCGTATTGCGTATGATGAGAAATATATATAAAGTAATATATAATAGGAATAGCAGTGCAACTCGCACACACACACACACACGGACTCACTCACACTGTACACACATACACACAGCTACTACTACTACAACAACGGCAACAACAACAACATTAACAACAACAATTAATTGAAGAAGAACTAAACTGGTGCACTGGCCGGCGGCAGTGGAGCAGCTGCCGGTATTACATTCGGTATGGCAACAACACAAGCGCCAGCACGTGGAAATGACATTGGCGCTAGCTCATTCCACCCATTGCGCACCGGATCATATTCCTCAACGGTCTTCAATGCATGATTGCCATCATAACCGCCGACAACAATCAAACGATCGCCAAGCAAAGCACAGCCAATCGCATCGCGTCCGAGAGCCAGCGAACAAATCTGTGTGGGATTAGAAGTAACAATTAGTTGAGATATAATATAGAAGCTTAAGCTTATGTGAATTCAAGCAAATAACTTTACCAATGTCCAAGTATCGTTGGCCGGATCGTAACGTTCTACGGTTTCGGTGCGACAGACCATGGGATTACTGGCCGGGCAGTCGTGACCTCCGAGCGCATATAGATACCCATTTGCAACAGCCACCTGGTACAAGCAATTAGAGTTAAGAATGATTACGATTGATGGATAATGGATCATGCTTACGCCAACGCCACCGCGTCGTCGATTCATTGGGGCGAGTAAAGTCCATTTGTTTGTGTGCGGATCATAGCATTCGATGGAGCGATGACAAACGGAGCCATCGCGCCCGCCCACTGCATAGAGGCGACCGCCTAGCACCGCAACACCAGCTGTTGAGCGCATCGATGACATGGGGGCCACGTAGCTCCACATGCGAGCACTTGGATCCCAGCTGTATATACATAAATGCATATCGATTACATTTCAATTAATGTACAATTGGCAATGGGCAGAAATATCAGCTTACCGTTCGACCGTATTCAGATAGCTCCAGCCATCGTGTCCCCCTACCGCATAGAGCGGACCCTCGAGCACAGCCACACCCAGGCCATGACGTGGCGTTGCCATTGGATTGAGCGGCACCCAGGCCATTGTGTTCAAGTCTAGGCTCTCCACGGTATTCAAAGTTTTCAGACCATCGCGTCCGCCCACCAAAATTAGTTTATCCTCCATAACAGCAGCACCGAATTGCAGACGACGTCCGGTCATGTGCTTCCAGGGCGTCCACTTGTCCAGACGCGGGCAGTAACTTTCAATGGTGATGGCGCCCTTGTGGGCATCCATGCCGCCAACAGCCAAAAGTCGGCCAACTGTCGATTTGCGGGGCGTTGTGCGTTCGGTGGCGATGCGTGAACGCCGCTCGGGCATCAGATGCCATTTGAGGGCCTCCATCACAAGCTGTTGGCACTCATTGGTGGTGCATACGTTCTCTACGTGATCCATTATGAAGACTGGCTGCAGCAGTGGCAATCGCACCAGAGCCAGCAGCTCGGCAATGTGCTGCTCGCGATTGGGGGCATCGTGACGCACCCACGACATCAAACTGTGGAAGACATCCTGCTCGGAGGGCACATTGAGATCATTGCTGCAGAGCAGCTTGCCCAGTTGATCGGCATTGAGCTGGAAGAACTCCTGATTTTGGCACACCTGCATGAAGTACTGACAGGTATACGCCTGCGCCAGCCGCAACAGTGTCGTACAGCTCTGCTGTTCGGCAAAGAACGCAAAGCCCAGGCAGTTGGATGGATGCAGCTGGCGAGCCAGAAAATTGCAACAGGCCGTGACCACAGAGTTTAGCTGCAGCAGACAGGCCGTTGCCAGCAGCGTCTCAACTGTATCCTCGCGCAGCTCAATATATCCAGTATAACAATATTGCACGAGCAGCTGCAGTGCATCGCCATGCACCTCGCCCAGGGTCACATCGTGCTCTGTGGTCTCGCGCAGCGAGCCCGTAAACATTGCTGAAAAGTATGCACTCGAAGCGGATAGCACCAAGCGGTGAGCAGGCACTCTGTATACGGAAAATTAAATTTCATTTTAATTTATTAAATTAAAACAAATTTAAATTTAAGATATGTTAATAAATGGAAATTATATATAAAATATCTCATACACAATGTAATCTTCAATCAAAAAACTAAAAATATTAAAATCCAATGATATAAAAAATGTATAATATTTAATGTATTTTATTTTATTTTATTTTATTTATTATTAACCCTAATACTGTTAATAAAACGAAATTCAGACCATTTCAGATAGTATATCTTGTACACGCTGTAATCTTTAATAAAAAGACATGATAAAATTTTAATAATATGCAACAAAAAATGAATATTTAACTTGCTTTATCATTTGACTGCAAATTGCATACGTTTGTACCACTGTACAAAGCACATCTCAATCATTCTGCCGCTCTCTTTAATGGCTGTATACCTCTTTCTCTGTCACACTGCCTTCAACAAGATCAATAGGTTGACAGAGAGAGAGAGAGAGCGCGAGCGCCTGGGCGAGCATGCAAGAGTGCAATTAGTGTTGGTTGTGTTTACTGTTGGAATTGCGTTGCTGCCTTGGGAAACGGGTGTGCGAGCGGACACAAAGAACCGACTGCCAGTGCACAAGAAGAAGGAAGGAAGAGTGCAGGGCATATGTACATACATATATGTATGCCGAATGATGAATTGCTAATAAGTCAAATTGGTTGGCTGGGAATGGACTGAGTGTGCAAAAAAAATTGTCTTTTTGCTTTTCCTTTTTTTCTGTTTTTTTTTTTTTTCGCATTGCAACAACTTTCCATTCTTTGTTGTCCATTTCAGCTTGTTCACTTACCGCTTGCCATCGATGCCAGCGATGAGCACCACATCGCACAGCTGCTGGCTGTCCACATACAGCTGCATGCGCTTTAGCACGCTGTCCGCATGATCGCGACAGCGAAAGAACTCGTCCTGGCTGCCAGCCGAATTGAGGCTGACCAGGCTATAGTCACGCGACAGTGATTCCAATGTATTCTCGGCAATCATCGAGATGTGGCCCGATGTTGAGGCAGTCGAATCGCGACTGGGACTCTCCTTTTGGTTCACATTCACGGATGACATTTTCCTTTGATATTTTTAGTCAAATGTATTGAAAATCCTTCAAACGGTTTCCTATCTGCCCTTGTTGTGTTTGTCCTCCTTCTTCCTAGTACATGTCAATTTGTTGCACCAGCAACAGCATCACCATCAGCAGTAGCAGCAGCAGCAGCAGTTAATTTGCCAGCTTTCTTTTGTTTACGTTACGTTCCCGTCTTAATAAGCTCACGTCCGCGTTGCACTGCCTAGTTTGAATGACTGTGAGACTCCTGCTGTTGTTATGGCGCGTAGTAAGCTGTTGCTTTGTTTAGTTGCACTTGCATTTCTCGTCTCGCACACTCATGCATAAAGGCGCAGACGCAGACGCAGACATACACACACATGCATACATGCACACATTCGCACACCAACTCCAACTATAACAGCGCTGAATCGTCGCGCCCGTACGCGATGTCAACAAACAACTGCAAATTCAACAGCGACGCACGTACGATGGATGTCGCAGTCAGCGTTGCTGGTGCTGCCTCGTCGCGCAGACAAAGAACTTTTACTGCGTACGGGAATCGAGCGTTGCTGCCGTCGTCGCTGCCGCTGCTCTGCCGCTGCTGCACTGCTTTTGCTTTGCTTTGTTTTTGCCTCACTCTCTGCACTGCTCTGACAAATGGACGATGATGGTTACTGCTGCTACTGCAAGCTGCAAATGCAATTACACAGGAAACACACATTCAAAATTAATGTCAATTGCGCACTGAAACCGAGTCCGTGACTAAGCATAATCCGCACACTTACACTTATCAAAAACAACTAACTACAGCTGTCTATTTATGTATTTCATTTAGCAAACGGCGGACCAACAATAACAAGAGCAGCAACAATAACAGCGTTTGATGTTTTCATTTTGCTTGCTATCGTCACTAGTTACGGCGTTGCCAGCCAAAGCTCGACTGCTGAAGTTAACTGGACTTTGTCACGGTGTTACCACATCTAGCAAAATTGATAGCATCGCAAACACTGAAAATGAAAGGCACTTAAACTACAATTGACGAAGTGTCTAATCCTAATCGCACTAAGGCACACACACATACACACATGCAGTTATCAAAGCTATTTATCGCTGACTATTTTTTTGTTTTATATGAGCAGATTAACAACAACTGCGTCCTCAATTATAATTTTGTCTTGTTCATGGCATCTGAAAGCTTAACTTTTGCAGTTAATTTAGACCATTTTGAGATATAAGAACAGCGTTGCCAATCTGGCGCCAAACCATGTTTGCGCGCTTGAAATTAAACGCAGTTTGAAGATTTGATTGTTCAGAATATAATTTTCTTTTATTTGGATTATTGCTTATATTTTGTATGTACTTAAGGGCTTATTTCATGGTTTGTGTAATTGGCTGAGGCAGACCAACTGTGAACTTGGATAGATTCTCTAGGAACTCAATATACAGAGCATGTTCGCGAGCAGTTGCCATGTCCGAAAGCTTTCTAGCAAACTCATGTGTAATGCCCTTCTCTTCAAGCATTTCCAGAATCATGGTTTGCAAATTGTCATCAATTAGCGATGCATCAATGGTAAAACAGCTATCATTCCAACCGTGATTGTATAGCGATAGGTCCTGTATCTCAAATACTTCATTCTCTTGAGGTGGCTGATCCAACGATTCTGGCTCCACGTCTTCAAATGCGCATGGCTTGAATACACAAAATATGGAGAGCAACAGATCATTTCTTCTAATGAGCACCTCAAATTTGGGCACACTACGCACTGGAGTCAGATCGCCAGTTTCATCATTGCGACGTGGCACACTCTTGCTGACATTGAAGAATATGTTGATGCGTTCGTGCGGTGACTCTCTAATCAGCTCCACCTTGGAGCCAGAGAAATGACCTGTGAAATCGTCAATCATGTATGGCGGTTCCAATTGCAATTGGACGCGGCGTTCCTCCAGTATTTCGCCCGTTACAAACTCAACCAAATTACGCTGCGTTGGGGTTAGGCCGATGGGAGTTGCTGCTGCCTGCTTTTCTTCAACTGGCAATGGCTTCTTCAAGGCTTCGCCCTTCAAATTTTGAAACTGAAATGCGCTTATCGAAATGGAGCGTTGGAATTTGGCGAAGCGACAATTGGCCAAAAGATTTTGTCCCAAACGAAATACTTTGAGAGAATTCGACATTTTTGGAAATTAAAAAAAAAAAGGACAAACGAAAAATAATATTTTCTTCTACGAAAAAAACTTATTTTTTTTCGGATAAGCCAGAAAATTTTGTAATGCTACAAGGCTAGCAAGTCAACGAATGAACAGAATTATTGTTACACCCGGAGCTCGACTGAATGCAACGTAAAACTCCAGGCCTGCTTAGGAATTTTTCTAAAACACATTATTTGCGATTTGTGAGTACGATTATTTAAACTTGTTTAATTTCTATGTAACGACCACTATTCAGTTTTCAGTATTCCACTCTTCTCACTTTCATTGTGTCTGCATGTGAGTGTGTGTGTTAAGGCCAGTATGTGAGTGTTAAGGCACGCACGCACCCACACATGGTGTATGAAAGTTGTGGAGCGACAGAGTGGGGAAGTGGGAAGCGAGTTGATACAACAATTACAGACATACATACATTCATACATACATACATATATATAAATAAATATATATGCACATATATAACATACAAATAAATAACGTGTATGTGTGCGAGAAGTGCGTGTGTTTGTGTGATGTGAAATAAAGGAATGCTAATTAGTTGGGCGATGTATTGCGTTTCGGCGTCGATGGCGGCAAGTCCATTGTCTTGCACACCCAGCCCGATATATCAACATCCTCCACCTCCGCTTTGCGTATCCATGGATGGCTCTAACAATGGCAATGCAAATACAAATTGTTTATTAATAGTAAGAACAACAGCATGCGTGTAAATAAACTCTTTCTCACCAGCAACGTCTTGAGATCGGCACGTTCATCTGGCTGCTTTTTAAGGCATATGTCGACAAAGTCCTTGAACTCATTGGAGAATATCTTGTGCTCCAGCTTGGGCGGCGGTTCATTAACAATATAATCAAGAAGCTCAAATATGGCCATTACTTTTGGCTCTACCACCGTTGGATTGCCATCATCAGCATTATCGGCGAATATGGTTTCCAGCGTGGCGCTGTCTGGCGGTGGTATGGGATACATGCCGATGGCCATCTCAACCAGCGAAAGGCCAAGCGACCAAATGTCCGACTGAACTGAATAGTGTGTGCCCTGAAGTCGCTCAGGCTGCAAAGACAAAAATTTAGCGCTTGATCTATAAGGATTATTTTACATTAAACTTAATTTTTTTTTACTAACCGACATATAGCTGCGCGTGCCCACAAATGAGTTGGCCATCGAATCGATCAACTGGCCCGAAACGCCGAAATCACAGATTTTGATCTCGCCGCTGCTATTGACGAGTATGTTGCTTGGCTTCACATCCCGATGAATGATTGCATGCTTGTCCCGCAGATAGCTGAGGCCCTTCAGTACCGCCAACGTGATGCGACCGAGTATCGATTCAGGTATGCGGCCGGCCCGTTTCAATATGAGATCAAGAGAGCCGCCGTCCATGTACTCCATGCAAATGCTTATCTCGCCATCGCTGTAGAAGGCCCCGTAGAAGCCAACGATGTGCGGGAAATTGCATTCGTGGAGCACTTTGAGTTCGCGCAGTATTTGTTTTTTAATCGCCGGCTTCACCTCCAGATGGATCAATTTCCTGGCCATTATCAAGTGTGTAAGCGTGTGGCGCACTTTCATGACAACGCCACCGTTGCCGGAACCCAATTCACCCAACTTTTCCAGATCCTCCTCGGAGAGTTCGCCAATCTTTTCCTTTTGGCTAAGGAACACCTTGATGCGTTTCCGTTCCGTGTCGTCCATATCGAGGCCCTCCAGTGTTTCCGTTAACGCGTCGATGCTTGTTTTTGGCTTTCCCAGCAAACTATTTGTACTTTAATTTAACTTTTTAATGAATTTTTGCAGAACAAAACGAAAAGTGCTAACATTTTGGAGAGGAGTATTTTGAATGGCTTAAGGAATCAACCGGAAATTCACACAAATTCTGCACGAACCTTCACGTACATTGTATATCTATAGATACACATACATACATGAGCCCACGCATATATGTATACATTTCTGCATGTAGGTGTTTTTATGTGTGTTTGTTGTTATTATTATTATGTGTTTGTAGTGTGCACGTCATGTTGGTAAGAAATATCAATATCAATACGAACAACAACAACAACGACGACAATAACAACAACAATAAACACATCTTTCTCTATGCATTGTGGGCGGTTGGGAGGCATCAAATAAAAAAATCAAAATATATGTACAGAAAATAGAATGATATTTACTCTGTTCCCGATGCTGTTTTGAACGGCGGCGTTGGTGCCACCTGTGCGGCAGCAACAGTTGCATCCACATTTACCGGTGGCAGAACTAAATTTAGTTTATTTTTCGACATCTTGGCACTGCTCCACGCAAAAAAGAGATAAGTTGCTATCGGTCGTGGCTCACCGACGGTGCAAAGGGTGGGGAAGGTGGGAGGATTTCCGTTTAGCAGCAGTCACCGAGCGATTATTTGAATTGTGTAACAGGCTATACAAAGTGAATTGTTAGTTGCTTTATAAAGATTCAATATTGCAGTGTTAGCCGGAAATTTCGCCAATGGTAATAATAGGGATGAAAGTACATACAATTAAGCCGATTGTTGCGGCAAATCGATTCATCGTAAAGAGCCATCGATAACACAAGATGTTCGACGCATTTAAATACTTGTGAATGGTAAAAACAATCTGCAATTTGTTGTTGTTAAAAGAACGGTAAACACAAGTCGTGACCTTGCACTTTATTACGCAGTGGCGACCAGAAATGAAGGATTTGCTGGTGCCATCTACCGGCGCCAATGGCGAGTCAAGCATCAACAACACGGACTTTCACAAAGATGAGATATTTGGTTTTGTACTCAACCTGCCGGATGAACAGCTGGACGGCGCGGTGATGCAGCTGCAGGCGGTGGCAGAGCAGCAGAAACACAATACTACTACTACTAATAATAATCATAGTAATAATAAGAACAATGGCGACTTTAATCAATTATCGCTCAACTGCGTTGATCTATTGCCTGCTGCTGGGGCGCCATCGGAATTACCTGAATGCTATCAATTTGATGCAGACGCCGCTGCCGCAGCCTCCGAGTTGGTTAACGTGGCTAACAAGGATTGCGATTCATTGGCTAAACTGGCCTACAATTTGTATCGTCTGGCCAAGGAGGATCACATCGTTATCGACCGGTAAATGAGATTTTACTAAAGTTTATCCGAGTCTAACATATTGAATATAATCCACAGCAAGCGAAACGAGGTCGTGCGGACGGACGCCTTGACTAATCAGAAGACCATCTATCGTTGTATGGATCCCATAGGCATGGGCATGAAGCCGGTTAGCAACAGTCGTCCAATGGTGGCGTCAACTTCAACATCCGCCAAAGCGAACGTCTCAAGAAAACGCTCAGCGCCAACGGTTGCAGCTGCCTCGAAAAGAACGCCACCAATCGCTGGGCCGAGCGACGCTACAAGCAGGACTATGAGTGAGCCAACGCCAGCTGCAGATGCAGATTCAATGCTGCGCACGCGATCTGGACGCATAATTCGCGCCGCCTTGCCACAGCCGGCAACAGCAGCTACAGGCGAAATGTTGGAATTGCTTGTGGACGATTTGCGGGACAAGGATTATCGTGCGCCAGTAACAGTTGCCGCTGCACCGCCTGTTGCCACAGTTGACGGTGCGGTGCCCAAGGAGCGTGCTGTGCCACAGAACGCAATTTGTCCGGGTTGCAATAAGATATTCCTGGGTCGTCGCTTGCAGCGCCATTACGTCAAATATCCCGACCATATGCCCAGTGCACTCGCCCACCGGCAACAGCAGCAACAACAGCAACAACAGCAACAACAGCAGCAGCAACAACAGCAGCAGCAACAGCAGCAGCAGCAACAGTTGCAATTGGCGCAGAGCAATGTGCCCACACTGTTTGGCCTTTTGACCGGTCAGCTGCAGCGACACGCTCACCTCAGCGAGGAACAACGTGCCGATCTCTTTCTGCACGAACTTAACGATTTCGTGGAGCAGTTGCAGTTGCGCAGTACTCGACTCATCCGGAACACGTCGGGTTCGCACTTTGTCAACGCGCGTATTGCACGCGTTCTGGGCATACCCGAGGGTCAGTATGCGTTGGATATGTCGGCAATGGAATCGGCGCAGGCGCCCACACCAGAGCCGGAGGCACACGCGAGCGCTGTGGCTAGTGCACGCAATCTGGTCGATTATCCGGGGCTCAGCATGTCATTAGACGATACGCTGACCGACGAAGCGGCTCAACGCTTAAATTTGTCCGCTGGCGGCAAATTGTTGCCGCCGTCCGAGGAGAGTCTGCTGCGCAACGTGGGCGATGATCTGATGCCGCCACCGGTAGCCGTGGCTCCACCCGCCGTTGGCCATGTGGCAGGTGCAATGCTACCGCACTACGATCATGCCAGCGACAATGCCGTCGAGGCGCTCAGCATGAAAGAGACACCCAATGCGGCTATTTTGGATCTCAATGTTGATTTCTTTAAGTTTAATAACAATTAGTCAAGTGCAAATATATATAGGTTTATAATATACTTTCACATGACTATTTTAAGATATATTAATTTAGAAAGTTGTCCAAATGTGAATGAATTGATTGATTGATTGTAAGATATAATTGAATCTCAGCATGAAATGTACCTCAGAACTGTAAGCTCTAGAGATAAAATATTAGACTCAAGGAAAAGATTGTGTACTTAATACCTAAAGAATTATGTGAAGCTTTATGAAAAACTTTATGAACAACTTGATGAGATTTGTATATAAATATATAAAGATATTTTGGAGTAACTTTAGTCGATTCATATATATGTAAAGCTAGCAGATCTATTTAGGCTGTTTTATCAAATCTTGAGATTTCGTTTGGCACTCGAGAAACAATTTGTGAATTAAGTTAAAGAGTAGCATTATAAAAACATGATAATGATATATAATAGATATATTGAAGACATGTTCACTGAAATCTTATAAACATAAAGGCAGCAGATCCGCCCAAACGGATTGTTTTATAAAATCTTGAGATTTCCTTGCGCTGTTTCGTATTAATAAACAATCAGTTACACGTCTTAGCTAAATATAGAAACAGATTCCAACAGTTTACAATTTATTTGATTTCTGGCCACATTTTCGCACTAGATTATTACCCTGCCAATCCAAATCCAAATCCAAACGAATCCCAATCTCGAAGAGCAGTAAATTATGTCGCTGCGTTGCCTTTGAGTTTTTGTTTTTGTTTTCTTTTGTTTTAAGTTGCTTTTCGCTCTAGTTTTTAGTTGTTGTTGGTACTGTCATTGTTTATATTATGTACTCGTATTTTATGCCCTCCGCTATTTTGGGAGCATCGGCATGTGGCTGTGGTCGACGATTGTTGACAGCTCGTGGTATGGCTCTGGATGCGTGGCTATCGATGGGACATGGATAAGCGAGTGCATGCGTTGTCTGCTCTAACTTCTATTGACTCCTTTGGCAAACAGAGAACAACGATCCCACACCATATACCACCCACCGCCCATGTGCATTAAGCGGCATTTGCCGTGGCTGGCAGCCACTGCCAATTCAATTTGGCAATTTGGCGCTGGCGCTGGCCATATTTGCCAAGGGTCAATATGATTAGGGCTGATGAGCGGCGATTGGATCGAAGTATTTGGACGAAACACCTATAAATGGAGCTTGCGTGCCGCGGCGTGCAGTTAGTTGCAACATGAGATTCCACGGAGATGGCAAAATGCATAGGCTCTACCTGGCGGCCAATAGGCAGCTGCAGAATCAGAAGCGCAGCCACAAGCTCAGTCACAGTCACAGCGAGAGTCGCAGTCACAGTCACAGTGACGACTCCATGGACGAGGAGCAGAGCATGTGCAGCAGCGAGGCAGCCAAGAAGAGCATTAAGTATTATCTGAAGAACAGTTCCCTGCATGGCCTCAAGTATATAGCCGAAGAGAGTATTACCATACCAGAGCGGTAAGTCGAACGAGAGAGAATGATATAATGAAGAATGATGATGAAGAGAGGAGATGAAAACAGGGTGAGAGAGAGAAAGTGACCGATGGGAGAGAGAACTGAATAAGGGGCGAAATATAGCTGATGAGTGATGAAGATCTAACTGGGAAAGGAGAAGGGAGAGAGTAAGTAATAGAAAGAGAGGTAGTTAGGGGGGGAAAGAAAGAGGTGGATAGCTGGAGAGAATTATAATGAAAAAGAGAGCAAAGGGAACAAGGAGAGCATATAGGAAAAGGCGAAGGAACATGAGGGAATGGAACAATGAGAATAAGTAAACATGAATAATTCTTTAGGGAAGGCCAACAGAGACAAGGAGAAAGACAGGGATACCAAAAGAGGAAGAGAGAGACAGAGAGAGAGAGAGAGAGAGAGACAGAGAGAGGGAGAGAGAGAGAGAGAAAAGCAAGTAGGGCAATAGCAAGTACATATAATTTGAGTTAAATTGTAGGCAGAGATTCCCTTCAATAAGATCATGATCTGTACAACTTTAAGTATACATATATGCATATATTTATGTATGTGTCAGTGTTTTCTTTGGCATATCCTTTGTGCTGGTGGTCATTCTGTCGGGTATCTTCATATCAAACATCTATATCAAATGGAGCGCCTCGCCCATCATCATCTCGACGAGCGCCAAGCAGCAGCTGACAAGCAACATTCCCTTTCCGGCTATAACCATATGTAATCTGAATCAGGCGCTGCGAAGTCGTGTTCAAAGTATATCCAGGTAAGATATGAAGGAGGAGCAGGGGCTGGGTACTTTAAATACTCTCTCTTCTCTTGCACTATCCCATTACCATTCCCATTCCCCGTTGTTTCCTATACAATCGCCTTTCAGCACCAGCAAAAACTATTCGCTGCTTATGAATCTGTGCAGCAAGGATTACGATCAGACCATCACGTACATTGGCACCTGGACGTACTTTAAGGCGCTGCTGGTGGAGGTCGCCCAGCCGTGCGATGAGATGCTGCTGCATTGCAGCTTCGGCTCACGCAAGGAGATCTGCTCGACGATCTTCAATTCAATATTGACGGACGATGGTCTGTGCTGCACATTCAATGCCCTGGATCCCATCTACTTGTTTCGCAACTATACGGACGATGTGCGCATCGAGCCGGCGATAGAGAATTCAATATTCAAGGCCATCGACTGGACTCCCGAATCGGGCTATGCCAAGAATTTACCCGAATTCTATTATCCCCGAGCATCTGGCGGCACGGGTAGTCGCATGGGACTCACAGTCGTGTTGAATGCCTCGACAGCCGAATATTACTGCACCAAGTCCATGGGCAATGGATTCAAGGTGAATTTAGCAACAAAGTTAACTTTCTTAGGGGAAGGCAGGGGAGAGCTCTGTGCCAAGGAAGTCTTGGCAATCCCTCTCTGTCAGTGTTAGTTTGGAATCCTATTACAGCTGACTGCTCAAGAGATATTAGTGAATCTCTCGTTTTATATTTATTCAATCTTTTACATCTCTCAATATGTATATATTGCCGTCTCTCTCTAACTCTCTTATTCTCTATGTATCTATTTTTGTGTATCTATTACTTTTTCTCTCTATTTCTGTCTCTTACTATCTTTCTCTATCTTAATATATTCGTATTTCGCTCATTGTCTCCATTTCTCTCTCTCTCTCTCTCTCGCTCTCTCTCTCACTCTTTAATTCTTTCTCCCGCTCTATCTTTCTCTCTGTCCACTATATGTATGTCCCTCACATCTCTCTATCTCGCTCCCCTCTCTATCTCTCTCCCACTGCCTCTTTCTTCTACTCCCCGTTCCTATCCCCCTCCCCTTTCTCTTTCTCGCTTTTTCTCTCTGCCATCTGCCCTTGCAGGTGCTTGTGCATAATCCCGCTGAGCTGCCCAAGGTGAGCAACTATGGCTTCGTGGTTAGCGCCGGCCGCGAGGCACGCATACCCATCGAGCCGGTCTACGAGGATGCCACGTCCAGCATACGCTCGATCAAAAAGGCGGTGCGCCGCTGCCTCTTCTCGGATGAGAACGATCTGGCCTATTATCGCACCTACTCGCGCAAGAACTGTGAGCTGGAGTGCGAGGCGAAGCTGCTGCTGCGTGAATGCAGCTGCGTGCTCTACTACTTGCCTCGCATAGATCCGGCAGCGCGTGTCTGTGGGCCCAACGATAACAACTGCACGAATCGGGTGCAGACGGAGATCGAGTCGTCGAAGACGAATCTGTCCTGCGAGAACTGCTGGCCGGGCTGCTTCGAGCTCACCTACAAGTCGATCATGACCAGCTCCACGATTGTGGCTGGTCCCAGCTATCAGAATGGGGAGCAGCTGCCGGAGCGTCTCTTCAATGCCAGCCAGAACGGCGATGTCAAGGAGCTGGCCATCCTCCATTTCTACTATTTGACCAATAACTTTCGCAGCACAACCAAATCGGAAATGTTTGGCTTCACCGAGTTTCTGTGTGAGTAGAGATGAGCATCGAGTCATGCACGATCATGTGACGGGGGTTACGTTCTCTTGCAGCGAATACGGGTGGTCTGTTGGGTCTGTTCATGGGCTTTAGCATCTTCTCTGTGATCGAGATCGTCTACTATGTGACAATGCGTCCCTTTTGTGCCTCTCGAACGCTGCACCAGCGCCGACGGCGGCGGCAGGCGGAGCTGCTCTGGCTAACGCCGGTGCGTCAGCGGCGACGCTTCCATCTCCAGCTGCAACGTCCGCCACCATACAGCCAGCTGGGCAAGGCGAGAGCAGGCCCACGGCTGGTCGACGGCAAGATCAAGCAAAGTCTGTGGCAGACGCTGCGCGCCGGCCGCGATCCCATTGTCTATCCCTATTTGGATTAGGATGTTGTTCCACTCCACTCTTTATGGCCCTTCGAGTGCAGCGGACGTGGCCTCAAGCTGAATAAATAAACCAAGGCGCACCCACGGGGCCAACGAGCGTGGCGTCGAGGGGTACTGGGACAACGGGCCCAAAGGGGCACCCGTGGCGCGATGGGGCTGACCGGAAGCGCTGCGCCCCATGCTGAGCATTTGAAGTTGGCTATCAAATGGCGCTAATCGCTAATCGCTAACCGCTAATCACCACGCGACTTCAATTTCAATTTCGACAACAACAAATCACGAACAATTAAAGACAACAAAAGTTTCTCTAGACCAGCAATTTGTTGACCAGCTCACAGCGAGCTTACCAACTTTGTCATCCGGTTTGTAATTCAATATGAGCAACCGAAAATGATTTCTTAAGCCTATCGCACTAGAGCCAACCTTGAAGCAAAGAGTCAATATTGGATTTTATATATAAATATATAGCAATTGAATATAGCTTTAGTGAGTTATATGATTTATAGATACCCTATAAGAAGATTCAATATGCTAGGCAAGGTTGCCTCACGCATGTCCCAGCATGTGAGAATCGCAGAGTAGAGCAGCTATTGGAAAACCTTTGTTGCTCTTTGAGAGAGCTAACTTGGATAAAGACTTGCTTTTACGCTAAGCTTTGCTATGATTATGATATTAAGCTATGATTACTATAGATCAAAAGTCAAGACATATACAGTGAGTCAAAAAAGTATTGGCATATTTAAAAAATAAAACTTCTATGTGCTGCAACTTTTTTTTTAAATACAGCTATAAATAAATCAATTTATTATAAATTTATTAAAATGATGTTTTATAATAATATTTAATATTTAATTTTTATTAATTAATATTTATTAATATTTAACAAAAAACAAAATTTAACAAAATAAATGAAAAACGCTTTTTATTAAAATTATTTATTATAATTATTTATTATATAATATTAAAAAAAAAAATAAATAAATAAATTTCTGCTTTGGTTCCTTTGCATTATTTATTTATTTATTTAACAGTTAGAATTAATGTTAAATTAAAGCTAACTAAAAGCTAAAGCACTAGCTACTGAGACCTTCGGCTTGCCTTTGCATTATACCAAAATATAAATATGGGCACAAATTTACAACAAATCATATATAGTTGCATTGCATTTAGTGGCATTTGGGCTCGCAATGAGTCTTAGGTTTTGGGTACAGCTCGACTTTCTCTTTTTACTCTTGAAGATCTATCTAAAGCTCTTGAGACCTTCGCAGAGAAATCATGTTTGCAATTATATTAAAAGCTATTCAAGAAAAATAAATAAGTTAAGAGACATTAATTAATAAATTTTAAATATTAATAAAAAATAAAAAAAAAAATATTTACAAGAATTAAAACAATTAAAAAATTAAATTAAACAAAAATTTCAAAAATTTTGTAATTAAAAATATTTAATAATTATTTTTATATATTGTTCAATAGTATATGTATAGCTGAAAAATCTATATATATATCTATACATATATATATATCATATATCTATAAAATATATACATAACGTTATATGGTATATGAGGCATACATATCGTATATATTTCTAATTTATTTTTATTTTTTTTTTTAATTTTTAGCGCAAAATGACAAAGTAGTGCTATTTTTTGTTGTTGTTCGATATTTCGACTTTTTTTTCAGCATTTTTTGAATTACATAAAAACGTTGAATATTTTGTTGAAAATTCTTTTTTGTAGCAATAATTAATAGTTTTCTGCTTTAATAAAACTAATTTGCAGACCAATCCATTGATAAATGTAGCCAGAAGAACTTCTTAAACTTTGCATTTAAAATTTTTTTTTTACGCAGCTGTATATCACAAATGAGATCGGCAAATATAGCTGGCAGCCGATAGATACTTGATTTGCAACTATATCAGGAAATCTATGCAATTAGCTACAGCTACAAACCTCATCTAGCTTAAATATCCTAAAGAGCAATATATATATTTCAAAGATATATATTATATTTATATATCAAATATATAGCTCACTATTTGTGTCAAATGTGATTTCTTTGAGCGTATTTCGAGTTCGTTTTTTGAGCAATTGACTTTGCAGAACATTTTTGGCTTTTGTGTGTCAGTTGTAAATTAATGGATAGAAATTTTTATCCATTGCATGTTGTGTCTAGCTGGTGGGTGGGTGAGCGGAGGGAGCTGCGGTTGTGACAGTGCTTCGCTGTGGGCCACTAACGAAAATGGCAACTGGCGTTGGCTAAAAATGTCGCACTGATGTCACTGATGCGTTTGCTTTTGCTGTAACTATGTGAGAGGCACACACACACACGCACACATAATGCCAATAAGAAGTTTTATGAGACAGGCGCGTCTCCAAGTTCGTTTCTCTGCTTGGCAAGTGTCACAACTTGCTCCCGTCAATGTCAAGTGGTCCAAGTGGCCAAGTGGCTCCACTAAAATTCCACTGTTAAACACGCACACACACACAGCTAAGTGGCCATATGTGTGTGCACGAGTCGGGGCATGGGCATAGTTATGGCTGGCCAGCTGGAAAATCTCAAATCGCGCCCTGTTTAAGCGTCATAAGCGGCGTATACGCGATCAACGAACAGCAGCAGCAGCAGCGGCGGCAGAGCTGTGAATGTAAACAAACAAATGCTGTGGCAGCCGTTTGAAGGTGTGCGTGTGTGTGTGTGTGTATACGTATTAGTTGGCCTTTTTACACATTTCGTTTAATGTAGTTTCTTGCCCTGCTTTTATATTTTCGTTAGCCGTGATTCATTCACACCACAGCATACAGCAGCAGCAACACCGCAACAACAACAACAACAAGAGCGAACGACATGTGGTGGCTGAGCTCTGGAATGGACTTTTGACGTGACCAAGCAACGAGCAGCCACAGCCACGAGACATCCGTCGACGCTTGCCAGATGCTCTACCAAAGCTGAAAAAAAAGAACAAAAATTAAATAAAAATCAACAAAATATTTGCTTCCAAATGCTAGCAAATAATTAAGGAAATATATATATATATATAGAATATATATATTGTATATAGAAATGAAGTATTAAGTGATTTAGTCTATTTATACTCTGCTTCCACAATGAGAAGAGTATATTGATTGTGTGCAATGCTCGACAGTCCGTCTGTGCATCTTTCTGCTCTTGGAATATGGATTGTTTTAGATTGTTTTTAGATTGGGATTATCGTAAAACACTATAGCTATGTAAACAAAGGAAAAAAAGGTGTTATTGAAGCTGAATTATATACTCGTTTAGAGAAACCTTCACATGGGCGATCGTTGCGAATCGGCAAAAAGCCATAACTTCTGCTGACCTTACATAGATCTGTAAATTATATGGCGCGCCTAAGGGGGCGTGGCACAACTGAAAACATTTGAAGCGTGCACGAGTATTAAGAAGTCAGGCGTGTTCGACTGTACCATTAGAAATCACATTTTTTATTATTATTTATATTTTGCTTGTTTTTTGTGTATTTTTTTTAATTTTATTTTTAAAGGTTTTATGTTTTATATTAAAATTTAAAAAAAATATTAATTCATTCTTTTTTCGTTTGTTTTATTATTGTTGCTTAAAATTTATGAAATCATAAAGTTATTTATATTTTATATTTTCTTATTAAATTTTTTAACTAAATAATACTAGTTGAATTTTTTATTATTAAATTATAAGGTTTTGAAATATTTTATTTCATTTCATTTATTTTTCAAAATTTTTAAACTCAATTATTTATTATAAAAGTGAGGCTACAAATGAAATTTATAAAATTATTAAGTTTATTTTATTTTATTAAAATTTTTTAACTAAATAGTACTAATTTAATTTTTGTATTATTAATTAGAAGGTTTTAAATATTTTATTTTATTTATTTTAAAAATTTTGTAACTCTATAATTCAGTTCAATTATTTATTGGAAAAGTAAAGCTAAATTTATGAAATTAACAAGTCTTAAAGTTTTTTTATATTTTATTTTATTTTATTACTGTTTTTTTTTTTTAACTTTATAATACTAGAAAAAAAATATTTTTCATAAAATTATACGGTTTTAAATATTTTATTTTATTTAATTTATTTAAACAAATTTTTTTAACTCTATAATTCTAGTTAAATTATTTATTATACAAGTAAAGCTACAATTAAAATTTATAACATATTAAAGTTTCATATATTTTCTTTCATTTAATAAAAAAAAAATGTTTAACTTTATAAAAAGTTTCAAAATTTTAATATTTTATTTCATTTAATTTTTTCCTTTTTTGTCAAGCAAAAATAATAAAAATAAACGAATTAGCTATTATATTGCATTTAAAAAATTTATATTTATTAATTTAAAATTATGCAATTGCGGTTTTACATTATAAGTATATTTATTAAATATTATGCGAAATGTGACTCGAATGAATTTGTCACAATTCCCCTATCCCAACCCTATAAGGCATATGTGAATCAAGTTATTCTATGATGAATATCCGTAACAAAGACATATGTAGCTGCAGGTAGAGCGAGCCAAAATCGTCTCTAATTACACAATAAAAATTATTAACAATATTACAACATTTCTAAAGATTCTTATAAAAAATAATAGATAACATATTAAATATTATATATGAACAACTTTTTATTAAAATTCGAATTTGGTTCGTTAAAGAAAAAACAAGTAAGAAAGCTGTAGTCGAGACGGCTCCACTACCAAATCCCCTGAGCTCTTCTTCAAACGAATCATATTCCAAGAATGCTTCGCTTCGATTCTTCACGCGTAAGAAACTATACATGTAAAATCATACGCACACACACACACGCTGATCTATGCTTGTGTGACTGTATGTGTGTAAGCATTGCAGGCGGCTTGCTGTCTCGCTGCCTCTCTTGCTGGGCCGCGAGGGCTCAGCTCTTTGATTCATAGTTCTGTTTCTAGACGGACAATCGTATGCAAACATTCAGCTTATGATCATGACATTTATATATACATATATGCCAATCCAAACTGTATGAATTTCTGAAAGAAACTCGTACTACGCGTGCAATATACGGACCTAGCACAAAAGGAATGAAGTCTCTAGCTCTTATATCTTCGGAAATCGACGCGTTCATACATACGGACGGACGGACGGACGGACAGACAGACATGGCTATTTAGAATATATATATTTTATGGGGTCTGCGACGTCTCCTTCTGCCTGTTACATACATTTTCACAAAACCATTTCCAATGGAAATTCAGGCTGTAAAAGGAATATTAATGTAACGCCAAATTTGGTGTATTTCTTGTATATGTATAATTTATTTTAGTTATTTTAAAAATTATACCTTTATGTACGACTCTCTGAAAAACTAATTTTTCAATCTATAACCCAGCATATTTGAAGTTGAAAAAAAAAAAATAAATAAATAAATAAAAAATAATAATAAAATAAAAAAAAAAAATAAATAAGAAAAAAATAAATAAACTTAATATTAATGTGATATACTGTATATATGTTTATAAAGAAATATCATATACATATATCAAAATATATCAAAATATACAGTAAAACCACAAAGGTACTATAAATAAATAAATATATATATATATATGTATATAGTATTATTTATTATATAATTTATAATTATGACAAATCCATTTGAGTAATTGAAATGCGAATTCATTTGTTCATGTTGCCTTTCTTTGATTTTATATTTAGTTGAGGTATATATATATATTAAGGCATATACATATGTATATATAGAGATCTGTAGAGTAATGCATGCAATAAGATATTACGCATACGCCGTGCAGCGCACATTTAGATTGTTGCTAACTTTTGTTTATGTTCTTTGATTTGTTTGACTGTTTTCAATGTGAGCCACAATGGCGTGCATTGCCAACTGTGTGTGTGTGTGTTTAAATTTCATTGCCTACACACACACACACACACACGCACACACTCAGCCACACACATAACTCAGCTCATGAGCAAAGCGCTGCGGCATTTAATTTCCTTCTTTTATTTTTTGGTATGTTTATGCTAAGCAATATCAAGAACAACAACAACAACAACGACACTCACATCTAGATAGATCAGCCACGTGGGTGTGAGTAGTATGTGTGTTCTCTGCGTGTGTTTAGATGGGAGTAGTCACTGCTGCTGGCACCACCACCGCCGTTTCGGTGGTCTCTGAGCATCCTCAGCGGAAATGGTTGTTCAGTCAGAGATGGAACGTCGTGCGCCGAGCTGTGAATACGCTTGATACGAGACCCAACTAGACGTAACTACTGCCAGTTACTGCAATTGCACCTGTCTACGCGCTCGTGTGTGTGTCTGTGTTAATAATTCTATAAAAACTTTGTTGTTTTTGTTTGGTTTTTTTTTATAAACGTGCAACGGGCATATTAGTTTAGCGCGTGTGCACTGTTTTCTTTTGGTTTGTCCTTTTTTTTTCGTTGTTGATTTTGTTTTTCTTTGGCGCTGCTGAGCAACTTGCAACAGTTAGCGGGAAATTCAGAGGCACAGCTGGCGCGAAAATTCTTTGGCAATTCGCAACAAGTGCAGCCAGCTCCAACTACGCACAGCGTTCAGCGATTCATTCGCCCGGAACAATAACAACAACAGAACGAAGCAAATGCATTCCACGGCATGCGGCGTTGGCGCCTCAGCCACCAATCTAGCCTCGCTGCAAACGTAAGTCATTTATCATTATAGCTCTCAGACGGGAGATAGATTTATAGGCAGAGTTCCGAAAACTTGTCAGAGCATATATCAAATATATTCCATTGAAACAATTGGTCAAACAAATATATATATATGAATTATATATATAAAAAATTTATATATATTTCTTAATTTATCTTTTTTCTTTACCAATTGTACCTATATATATTTTGTCTACAGCGCCTAGTTCTTTGATTTGACGCGATTTTGGCATTTTATTGGCAGCATAATGAGGCGAGTGATGCTTCTGCATGCTCGACTAGCATATACCCTGCAGAGCTGCAGTTTAGGCCTTCTGCATACGCTACATACAGATAATATTTCATGTTGATTATTTTGCTGACAATTTGAATCATATTTAAAATTTTTTTTTTAAATTTTAACACATGTAAACACATGTAATTCACGCATGTTCAAAAGAACTTCAACTTTAAAATCAGCCCAAATTTCTACTACTTTTTATAGTTCTCATTTCATTTCATATTTTAATTTTCAATATTCAAGTAAATGAGCAAATATAGCAAATATTGGTAAAGTCGATAACTAGCTTAAAAACCCGAAACATAATATCGATTTTTATCGATAATATGCAAGCGAAATCAGTTATCGCAGCAGCGAATTTTGCTCATTAAGCATATCTAACTTTGAAGTTCTTCTATTGTAGCTATAACATACACACATTTTGAAATATCCATATTATATATGTAGGCGATATCGATTTTGAAATTGATACGAATATGTTTATTATTTTATACCCTGAACCCATTGAAAATGGGAAATCAGGATAGAATGGTTTCGTTTAATGTATGTAACAGGCAGAAGGGGGCGTCGCAGAACCCATAAAGTATATATATTCTTGATCAGCATAAAAAAATAAGTTGATCTAGCCCTATCCGTCTATCCGTTCGCTCGTCCGTCCGTCCTTCCGTCCGTCCGTCTTTCCGTCCGTCCGTCTTTCCGTCCGTCCGCTGAACGTCGAGATTTCGGAAACTACAAAAGCTAGAGAGCTGAAATTTCACATAAACACTCGTCTGTTAGTTACGCAGTACGAATTTGTTTTGTTTTTTCGATAACTCATCCCATTTCCAAATTATCGATAAAAATCGAAAATGCATTTACTTTTTTACGTTTTTTGAGCATAACTTCTACACCGCTTGAGCTAGAGACTTCAAATTTGTATATTTAGATAGATATTGTGGATACAAAGATTTCCTAATTTTCAGATTTTGAATGCCACGTGCGTTAAGAAGAAGAGTATTAGTTTTTGTAGGGTTCAGGGTATCTCGTAGTCGAGCCCTCTCGACTAGAGCCTGCTTACTTGTTTCGTCTAGACAATCTTGGCTGATCAAGCATATCTCTATATACCTTTTGCCTGAAAGAAATATACACTGAATTTCCATAATCAATGGGCTTTGAGTATACTAAAACGAATCTTAATGAAGGCTATATGATTATTGTTACTTATAATATATGTATCTATATAAAATAATTATAAATAAAAATTAATAATATTAATTTTTATTTTAATAGAATATTTAATATTATTAAATATTTATATATGATAAGATTCTCATGCTCTAAAGATATAAATATCTATCAGAAACTTATCAAATATAAACATATTCCATTTTAAATACCATCCAGATATATGCAGAAATGCTATATAACTCAACTGTGTAATGTATACACTATATATTTATGTTTCAAAATCAAATTCTAGCAATACTTAGATATATGCATATTCATTCATACATATCGTATCATATTGGATATATTAGAGATGACTTCAAGGCTTCATTGGGCGATGTTTAAAGATGAGATTCGTTGAGCATAAACAAATGAGTTGCTGGAGCACATGGAGCATGGGCATGGCATGGGGCAACCTTGTTGAACTGCTGCTGCCCCTTCCACTATTTAGGCACATTTGCTGTTAGGGCTATAAAGAATCTAGTTATAGCCAAGAAATGGCGTTCAATAGACCGCATATAATCCATCAAAGTGCCTGAAAGACAAACAAATGAATAAGGGGAAAAATGGATAGATGCTGACTGGGTGTCTCTCTCTCTCTGTGTGTGTGTGTGTGAAGTAGCAAGAGATGCGTGAATTGTAAACAAATGAGTGAATGCCTCTTAGCTGGCTAAGTGTGTCAGACACAACTGAAAATAGTTGCAGGATGATGAACGAGGCGTGAAAGGCACAGCGGGAAGTGCCAAATGGAAAATGTGGAAAAGCAGAAAGTCGGAAAATCGGAAAGGCGAAAATGTGGCAGCCACATAAGCCACATGCGCAAGTGGCAAGTGGAGCACTTTCAAAATTGTTTCCTCAACTAATTATTGTGAATTCTAAGTGCAGCACACACTCACACACACACATGGCTTCTGGCATGGGCATGTGCATGGGCTCAACAGATGTTAAAGGGGGTGCGGCATTCGAGATGCCTCACTGTGTCGCCGTGTTGAGTGCTGTGTGCCACCGAATGTTGGCTCTTCTAGTGCTTGTTCAATTGGCTCAGCGACAAGTTCAATTGCTGCCGCGCCCACCCCCGCCTCCGTAGACTCCCACACCCACGCGCACTAGCTGCAGTGCGAAGCGAACCTGTCTGGCCAAACTTTGTCTGCATTTTATGGCCTGGCTATGCTAATGCGGCCAAGGGCAGCACCCACACACACACACACACACACACACACACACACACACATAGACGCTGAGTTTGTCGCTGTCATCAATGACGTCATTGCGTCGGCGTCAACTGCCAAGAAACCACACACAACTTGTGGCAGTTGCAGTTGCAGTTGCAGTTGCAGCGAGTGATTGAGCTGTGTCTGCAAGCACACACACACACACACACACGTCTATATATAGAGTATGTCTAGCCTATGCTATAGCTTCGCATTACTTCACTTTTTCCACTTACCAAGTAATTGGCTATGAATACAGATGTGTTCATATAAACAATAAAGGGGCTCTATGGTAAACCCCTTTTACACCCTGAACCCATTGAAAATGGGAATTCAGGGTATAATGGTTTTGTGAAAGGTATGTAACAGACAGAAGCAGACGTCGCAGACCCCACAAAGCATATTATTCTTGAGCAGCATAAAACAAGTAAGTTGATATAGCCCTGTCCGTCCGTCCGGAAACTACAAGAGCTAGAGAGCTGAAATTTCACATGAACACTCATATGTTAGCTACGCAGTACGAGTTTATTTTGTTTTTTCGATAACGCATCCCATTTCCAAATTATCGATAAAAATCGAATATTCGTTTCGTTTTTGGGCATAACTTCTACACCGTTTTAGCGAAAGACTTCAAATTTGTATATTTAGATAGATATTATGAATACGCAGATTATGTAATTTTTGGATTTTGGATGCCACGCCCCCTTCGCCCACAATTCGCAAAAAACGCATTTCAAATACTAGAGACTTGAAATTTGGCACATAGATTCTTAATCTACTCTGAAAATTTCATTAATATCATCCATCTAGAAATGGAGTTATAGGCGTTCAAAGTATAGCCCAACCCACCCCCAGGCCACGGAAGCAACTGCGCGGTTAGCAGAGCTCGCGCTCATGCGATCATAAAGAAGAAGAGTATCACTTTTTTGCAGGGTTCAGGGCATCTCGTAGTCGAGCCGTCTCGACTAAAGCCTTCTTACTTGTTTTTTTTAAATATATTTTTGTTTACATTTGAAAATCTACATACATTTTAAATTTATTTATTTATTTTTAATTATTTTTATTTATTTAATATTTATATATAATATTTTGTAATATATATTTTTTAAATTTAATATTTAAATTTAATTTATTACATATATTTTTTGTTTCTGTTTTTATGTATTTAACAAATTAAAATAAATAAAAACAGAATAAAAATATATATGTAAATATTAAATAAATAAAATTTAAATATTAAATTTAAAAAAAATATATTAAAAAATAATATATATAAATATTTATAATATGTATATATAATATATATAAATTTTATAAAAAATTTTTTTTTTCATATATTTTTTATTAATTCATATTCCTTAAAACAAATAGACATGTGTAAACAAATTTAGTTAAAGCATAAAAATATCTCACTAAAAATGTAATAAAAAAGCATTTTTTTTTTTAATTCTTATTTATTTTGAACATATGTATAACATAATTTAGTTAGTTCATAAAAATAGCCAGCTAAAAAATGAAAAATCCAAATTATTTCAATTCATAAATTATGCTTTACACATTTATTTTTGGATATACATATATACATATATTCCATTAATATAGTGTGTCTTTGTAGGGAATAGTGTAAGAGCTATTTAGCCTGTTGTTCCATGTGAAATGTTTCCATTCAGGCAGCCAGTCGAGTGCTTCAAGTGTTGCTTCAAGTTGAGGCAATTTGCCTTGCGTTTCATTAGTTTTCATAATTCTATTTGAGTGCCAGCGCATCTGTCAGTGGAGCTAGCTGCCATTTAACGACTAAGCCACAAACGCAAAGGCAGCCCACATCGTAGAGCTGCTATTCAGAAAGTGGTTTAATTGATTTGCTGACGCCGATTCGCTGCTGGACGCAGCAACATTAATGGGGGACACACTGGCAATGGGACAGACGGAGAGACAGAGATCAGCATGAGATGGGCAATAAGAGTGTGTCAAATCACAGTTATTAGCTGGCAAATGCATTGTGCGTGTGTGTGTGTGTGCGGGTGTGCGTGTGTGTGACCCCGAGTCATGCCCGCTTGGACAGTGTGATTGAAATACATCTTCATATGCTGCCCGCTGTGTGTGCAATTTTTGTTGACACACATTTCAATGTTTGCACGCACGATACCAATACATATGCATATAATATACATGCGTGTGTGTGTGTGTGTGTGATGCCCTCTGAGATGCAGCTCGTTATCAACTGAGTGACAGCCAGCGGAAATCTGCATCTCCATACGCCCACCGGCAATGGATGCGGTTGCATTGCTGCCGGACGCAATCTGGCAATTACTTATGAGACGCCAACGTCATCGCGCTCACACGATTGCACAGTAGTAAACAGAGAGAGAGAAAGAGAGAGAGGAGAGAGGGTAACAGAGAGAGAGAGAGAGAGAGAGAGAGTGAGTTCACTATGATCTCTGCCAATGCAATCTCTTAAATGCTGTGCTATCGCAAGGGCCACCTCAGGTGGCAGGCTTTCTAGTTAATAGACTGATCTTTGGTTTCCATATCCCATATACATATATATGTATATAGAAAATAATGCCTGTGCGCTGCAGCTCTTCAACGTAAATATATGTTTATTAAAGGCAATTTGCCTCTGACGCTTTATTGTCTGTGCTCTGTACAAATGAAAAGCTAATTATTATTATTGTTGTTGCCTTTGAAATGGCAGCAATAAAATGCAATGCCAAAAGGAAAAACTAAACAAATGGAGATGCAATGCAGGGCGGGTATGGGCGACTTTGTGATACTCGTGGAAGGTATTGCTAATTGATTGGTGGATAGAGGCAGAGAGCGAGAGGGAGGAGAAGGGAGAGAGAAAGTGGGAAGGTGAATGGAAGGAAGAGAGAGAGAGAGAGAGTGGGAAAGGATGAGAAATACAATGGGAGATAAAAATAGAGAGAGAGAAATAAAGAGGGAGAGAGAGAGAGAGAGAGAGAGAGAGAGAGAGAGAGAGAGAGAGAGAGAGAAAGGGAGAGAGAGAGAGAGAGAGAAAGAGAGAAAAAAAAGATAAAGATAGACAAGGAAAGACAGAGAGAAAGAGATAACAATATAGGGAGAGGGGAGGCAGAGGGAGAGAGATAGAGAGAGAGGAGACAGAGCGAAAGAGATAGATAGACAAGGAAAGACAGAGAGAAAGAGATAAAAATAGAGGGAGATGGGAGGGAGAGAGAGAGAGAGAGATAGAGATAGAGAGAGAGAGAGAGAGGACACAGAGCGAAAGAGATAGATAGACAAGGAAAGACAGAGAGAAAGAGATAAGAATATAGGGAGAGGGGAGGCAGAGAGAGAGAGAGATAGAGAGAGAGGAGACAGAGCGAAAGAGATAGATAGACAAGGAAAGACAGAGAGAAAGAGATAAAAATAGAGGGAGATGGGAGGGAGAGAGAGAGGAGACAGAGCGAAAGAGATAGATAGACAAGGAAAGACAGCGAGAAAAAGAGAGTGGGAAAGGATGAGAAAGAGAATGGGTAATAAAAATAGTGAGAGAGAGAGAGAGAAAAGATGACAGGAGACAGAGAGAAAGAGAGAGGAAAAGAAAGAAAGATAGAAGGAGAGTGAGAGAGACAGAAGGAAGATGGGGGGAAATGAAACGAGCAAGAGAACTTAAAAAGAGAAAGAGGCAAAAAGTGAGAGGAAGAGAAAATGAGAGCTAGAGAGAAGGAGACAAGAAAAAGCTGAAAAGGAAGAGTGACAGTAGAGTATGTATAAGATATGTGTTAGATAAAATGCGAGAGACTGTGATAATAGAAGTGAAGTAGAGAAATGGAGAAGAAGGGAAGAGAAGAAGGGAGAGAAGAAGTGATTGAAGGAGGGAGAGAAGAAGGGAGAGAAGAATGGAGAGAAGAAGGGAGAGAAGAAGGGAGAGAAATAACCCAACAGGGAGAGAATTATAGGCTTTATATATAGATATAGTACCTTAAATAATACAAATTTAAGTTTTACTGTTCCCAATGTCTCAGATTCTCAGAGAATATAAGAATATTCATAGATATTCCTTAATCAGTGAAACTTTTGAAAATCATTTAGAAAAGAAATCTAAATTTTGTTTTAACATTTTTTAAACACATATTTTCCATTTGCGAGAAGAAGAAGAAAAAAAAACACTCTACTCTAAATTGTTTTTCCCCCTCTTTCGGCTCTTTTCGAGCTAATTAAATTAGTCGCTTAATTTGACATGGGTTGACTTCTGGGCTTAGGAATCCGAAAGAAATGCCAAGTAATGGAGGGGGGCACAACGAGCGAAACGTGAGCTCCCATAAATGCAATATAATGGATATTTGATGGCCGCGTAGCTGCTCAATATTCAGATAGAAGACATTTCATTTATGGAATAAGAATCAACAAAGTCTTAGCTCAATCCCCAAATTACCTTTTGGCGCTGCTCTCATTCATGTTGATCCGGAGACCTGAAGCCATTCACTGATGGCTTTATAATTTGGCAATCGGCCAAAATCTTTAAGCTATGGCTATTGTAATATGCTATAGAGTTGTAAATAAATATCATATGCTGATGATGTAATGACACATCAGTCAGCTCGGAGTTGGAGGGGGCGTGGCTGGGTCGGTAACTGGGCCCGGCTTTGCTTTATTATATTTATTTGTTGCTTTTGCTTTAGCTTTTGCTTTTGCTTTTGTATTTTGTCATCAGTTTTATCAACTTGTCGCTTCACTTTATGTATCTATTTTTGTGTGTCACTGTCAACAAATTGCTTTTAATGGCCGGTTGGGTGGCGCAGCCGTTCCATGGCTACCGCACCACCCAGCCAACCACCCAGCCAACCCAGCCCTGTCCACCATTGCCTATTTACTATGCGAAACCCCAGAATAAAATAGCCGCCATCAAAGTTCGGTTTGGTTCGATGCGAGTCGGCTTCGTGTGACAATCACGGCCTATGTCCATTGGGGCCGCCTAATTTTTGTGATTTCCGCACGACAGCAACAACAGCAACAGCAGCAGCAGCAGCAACAGCAGTTTGCACTGCAAAAAGTCTGACGAAGTGCCTCGGCCTGACGACTCACATTAAATGCCGCCGCCGCCGCCGCCGCCGCCGCAGCCGTCGTCGTCGTCGTCGTCGTCGTCGTCGTCGTCGTCGCTGTCGACGCTGCCGTCGCCGCAGACGCGGCCGCAACGCGTCCCGTTCTTAATTCAGTTGACCAGCAGCCAGCGCTGCGACGAGACACGCGACTAAAAAATATATATAAACAAGAAAAATAAACAAATAAAAATAATAAAAAATTTAATAAAACAAATTACACAAATGAATTAATAAAAATCAAATTGAAAATTATAGAGATCAGATATAGATATAGAAAAAAAAGAATATTGACTAAAGTTAAAAAAATAAAATAAAAAACAATAAAAACGGAATAAATAAAGGAAAAGCGTACAAATTTCACGAGTTTTCTCGCGCGTTTCTCACGTGTTTTTGTTGTTATTATTTTTGTTGTTTTTTTGATTGTTTCTTTCGCTCAGTTTCCAGTGCAAAAGGAAAGAATTTCGAAAGAGGTGAAATATGAATTTAAATACACATGCTTTCTATATATATATATACTTTATATATGTGTGAAATATTTAAACATATATGTATATATTGTAATTTATTTATTTCAAATTTTTTTTCGAGTTTTTTTTTTTTGTTGTATTTTGTATCTTGTGCGTGTGCGTAACGAATGCAAAAGTTTGCTGCGTTGCGACTATGTTGCTAGGCTGTGTGCTGTTCGCTGATGCTGCGTGTTGGCCCGGCATCGGCGTTCGACTAGACGCCAGGTTCGCCCACCTAAAACGCAAAAACGACCAACACAAATAGCGACAAACGTTGGCGGCACAGCAACAACAGCAACAGCAACAGCAGCAACAGCAACAGCAACAACAATGGCAACAATAGCAACAAGTCCAAGTCCAAGTCGAAAATGTATATATATATAATCAAGATATACGCAATGCCCATTAGGGCACAAAAGCTATCTCTAGTAGTTAAAGCGTCTGCCCGCCCCCTGCTAGCCACAGAGAGCGCAACAGGCAAGAACAATTTTGTTGCTGTTGCTGTCTTTCGCCTGCCTGCTGCTGCCAATAAATAAACAAGCAGCAGCGAAGAACGAAACAAATAGAATATTCAAAATAAAAACGAATATGAAAATTAAAAAATAAATGCCAGACGCCAAATGAGTAAACAGAAAAAAAAAGCGGGAGAGAAATGCGAAATGAGTCGAAAACACTTGTTGAGATTGTTGCATTGCAATATTTTCGTAACAATGAATAAAGAATATATATTTATGTGTGAATGAGCTAGACAAAGAAGATATGTAGAAGATATAGCATATATATACATATATCGCATATAGAGCTAGAGTTGAAATGGTTGGCAAAGGGTAATCCAATCAGTTCTTAAGAGAGTAAAGACTTGGGTAAAAACGTTCTAAAGACATGCCCCCAGAGCGATTGAGAGAGTGCCTGACACTTGCGGAACATTATCCAAATGGGTATATTAGTTATTTCATGATCGAGTGATGAGTGATCGACAAGCATATATAAATATATATGTAAATGTATGTGTTTGATCAGCAGTTATGGCCGATTTCATTCAGCTTTGTCGTTTTTCAGTCGAGCATAGCCTATTGCAATCATACGCTTTCACGCTTCAGCTGCAGCTAAGTTTATTAGGAAATCAATGAAATCCATTTACCAATAAATATTTAATCCAAAGATCGTTGTGATCGTTGATGGTAAAACACTTGTCAAGGGAAAACTCGTTGTAGCAACTGTAAAGCTCCATATCGTTAGCTATAGATGAATATAGAGTTAATGGGGATTTTATAAGAAATGGGAAAATCCAAGTATAGTTGATCCTTATATATATGTAAGTATATACAAAAATACTTATATATATGGATGAACTCTTTAGCTTCATGAAGTGGGGCACAAGTAAACAGAGAGAGAGAATGAGTGAGAGAGAGAGAGAGAGTGAGAGAGAATTCAAGAAATTGCACAAAACCCGTATACTCTCTTGAGTTAGTGAGCGAGTATAAGTATAAGTATGAGTATAAGAGTATGTGATGAGTATAAGTTTTCATATGAGAGCATAATAAGTACTATTGGGCTCGATAAATCGAAGTATATTATGTATACTTATATATAAGGATCAACTCTCTAGCTTCATGAAGAGGGAACAAGTAAATAAAGAGAGAAAGAAAGAGACAGAATTCAAGAAAAAAAAAACAAAACCTCAAATACTCTCTTCAGCTAGTGAGCGAGTATAAGAATAAGTATGAGTATAAGAGTATGAGCATAATAAGTACTATAAAACTCGATACATATTATGATTATGCTGAATCCAATATATCCATTATCCATAACGAATGCTCTTAAAGACAGTATAAATATAAGAGCATAAGTATAAGACTATAAATATACTATTATGAAGCTAAATAGAAACTAAAGTATTTTTATAGTATTTTAAAAATTATATGATTATAAATTTATATACAGAAGCAAATACTTTAAAGGGTATTTATACTGCAGCAATTCAAAAATCTTTCAGCTATAGATCACAGCTCCCATAGACATTGAAAGCGTATAGAATAGAGTTCACAGAATGCAAGTGAAGGGGAAATGCAAGTGATATACTATATAATACAAATATACATATATTCATATTGATAATATGCTGCACAAAATTGATAAGCTCCAGTATTTGAGCTGATCTTTCTATTGCTAATTTGACACAGCATAAATTGATTTGGTTTATCTGCTGCTGCTGCTGCTGCTGCTGCGACTGCTGCTGCTGTTGCTGCTGCTATCTAAATGCGCTCTGCTGCTGTCGGCTGCTAGTGATAAGGCGCTGCGACAGACGCAGCATGCAAATGTTGCTGCCGTGACCGATGCTGCTGCTGCTGTTGCTGTTCTGTCACGACAGCAACATATATGATTGTCAAAGCTGAGGGACAACTGTTTGCTATCACTGTGCTAGCCAGCGGCAGGCCATTTGTTTCCAGCATTCAATCTGCCTTTATCAAGTCGTGTATATATGTGTGTGTGTGTGTGTGTGTATCTGTCATTATCAAAGCACATAGTCGAGCGACAGCAGCTTGAGTGTCAATTGTTAGCTCAAATCTCGGATATACTTTTGAATGGCAGCCACTTAATGGCCAGAGCTGCATCTCAGTTGCGACAGCAACAGCAACAGCTACTTGGAAGTAAAACTCGCAATAACAACAGTTAAATCAACCAATATATATATATACATGTGTGTGTGTGTCGTAGTTATAGCTAAACGGCATCTCCGGTGGCATTCGGGGATCATCATATCGCTGATTGCTGACAACTTAATCAAGAACATTTGAGTATAACAATCTAAGGCATTCTCTAAATATAACACATAGTAGTGTCTATATGGCCATACAGGCGATGGATGCTGCTGTCAGCTAATAAGCCTCAATGTCTGTATGCGTGACACACACTCAGAGAGAGCGAGCGAGAGCGAGAGAGAGCGAGTGAGAGAGGAAGCGAGTGTGGGAGAGCAACAACAGATCATAGTCGCTATATATAATCATATTTTTCTGTATTTGCCAGTTGGCCCTGAACTTTGGGTGCGCTCAATTTGCACTGTCACGAATGTTGCGAATGTGTCAAAATGGGATGCTGGCACGCAAATCGCTCAGATCAATGCAAGATCTTTGTCTCATCGGTACACAGCTCTCGCACACTCTAGTTTAGCTGTGGTCTCTAGCCTAGTTCCCAAAGGCTGAGCCACTATGGAGCAGGCCAGGCTTCAAGCTGAGCCTCGCCACTCGCCTGCTGCACTCTCTGCTCGCTCACGCCTCGATTAGATATATTTCGCTTGATAGTTTTTCTTAGTTACTTCTCCAAATTCCATATTCCACTTGCTATTTATAGCCGTCAACTATTTGTGTCATATTTATAGGCAGAGTCCGCATAAGAATCTATGTCTGTATGTGTTTCGCTGTGATTTTGATTTCTGCCAGTGCACGGAGGGGGTTGCCGCTGTGCTGATTATTCAATTGCTTTGTAAATCTTTATTCGTATTTAGTGTGTCAGTTTTATGATTACCACAAACACGTTGATTGAATACTTTATTCATATTTATTTATATACGAAATTGCGATCTTGATTATCTAAATGACTTGGGAGCCACAATTGAAAAGTTTTCCATATGAATTGCTCTGCACTTGCATAGCTGGCTCGCTTGGGCAGATATCATTTTGTGCATGCAAAGTCGCTTACACTAATGTCAGTTATCGATAAACGAAACGAAGATCGAGTGAAGCGATGGAATGTTATCGATAATATTGATTTGCTTCAATTATCGACCAGAAAACCGAATTGAATTGCTGTCAAAAAAGTAGTATTTACGAGTATCGAAAATCAGTAAAATTAATCATATTTATCGATAACACCATAGCCTTGAACAAACCAATAACGATACATCGAAATCGATTAAAATGCTCGGCTTAGTACAATAAAAAAAGGTAGATCGATTGTATTCAATAATATGCATTAATCGATAATTGTTATCAACAATGTCTATAATCGATAATACATTACAAGCGGTCTATGTTAATAATTAGCGATATCATATCTCAGACAACTATCTAAACTCGCCAAAGATGACCAACTTTTCATTTGTAACATTTATCGATAATTGCTATCGACAATGTCCATAATCGATAATACATTAGAAGCGATCAATCGATATCACATCTCAGACAACTAGATGACCAACTTTTCATTTATAACATTTATCGATCATTTCTATCGACAATCTCCATAATCGATAATACATTAGAAGCGATCTATGTTAACAATTATCGATATCACATCTCAGACAACTATCCAAACTCGCCAAAGATGACCAAGTTTTCATTTATAACATTTATCGATAACAAATCGCAATCTATACTAATATCATGAGATATCAGTTTTCGATCGACCAGCGAAATTGCTTAATTCGAAAAAAGTAGACAACGAAAATATGCAAACATTTCCAATAATTAACGCCAATCACGAATTTAGCAAATATTTTCGGCTATATGTCCATATGGGGAATCGGATAATAAATTATATTGCCGGCCGCATCGTACATGGCTAAGCCGCATAAATCGAAACTGGCCCTTGGCGAAAACCTTTGCCTAATTTGATGTACAAACATTTGACAAATTTCAAACTTTCAGTCGGGCATACGATTATCGAAGGTCGAGCCACAGACAGCGACGATATGGCTGGAGAGCATAGATCATAGTGCCGTGGCTCTGGCGCTAGCATTTCGAATCGAATCGAGTTTCCCTAGCCAAAACGTTTGGACAATTAAATAAACAATTTGACGAAAATACATTAAAATGCATGAAGACAAATCAAGCGAGCAAATAAATCAAATAAAGCAAAGGGCAGGCGCTGCGAGGGGCGCTCGCACAGTTTCACAGATATCAATTCCAAAAATAAACAAGCCAATTGAGCTGCGACCTCAGACGGGCAGACGGATAGACGGATAGAGAGATAGATGAGCTGCAATGCCGCACATTTCATTTATGTGCAACAAGTGTAAAAAAAACGAACAACTGCAATTTGCATTTTTTATTGTTATTATTATTATTGCTGTTGTTGTTCTTGTTGTTGTTGTTGTTGTTGCTAAACTTATGCATTTGCCCATGCGTACACATATTCTAATTGTTACAACTGTCTAAGTCTGACCCCAATGGCTACTTAACCAGACCCGCTCCGCCAAATGCAACGACCATGCCTTGGCTTGCCCTGGTAGTACACAGCTGAGATACCCTATAATATGGAACTCTAACTCATATAATATTGCTGAATGCAAAATATTGTGCATAGCAATAATAAAATCAACTCTGATTTAGATGTATACAAGATATATAGATTATATATATAGTTTATACATATATTGGATAAGTAATATTATGTATACACTATATATATAGATTATACATATATTGGATAAGTATTAGGCCTGCAGTCATTTCATTTTCTCAGCTATGATTTGATCTGTTCAACTATTTTATACCCTTGCTCATGCAATGCACTTTAGATATTTTTTGGTCTTTATATGGTCGTTGCAAGAGCAAAAGCTAGTTAGATCTGAGGAATATGATAGTTTGGGGTATCATTAGTGTGCTTTATGTCTGAGCAAAAGTTTTTGGCAGATTCATTGCTGCCCTAGAATAGGTAAAACTTATATTAGAAACCTTTTGAACAGATACATAATATAGTTATGATATATGCTATATATTTTTGATATGATAAATCAATTATTAAAATATAATATAATTCAAATATAATATATGCAAAGGATCTATAGTTAACAATAATGCTACATAATATAATCGATTCGATTCTGGAGCTGTTTCATTTTCGACTGTTTCTTGAGCATAGCTAATGTTATAGAAATACTGAAATAGAATATATGCAAGTAGTTCCAATTCTGACTGTTTCTATAGGTATAGCTGAATAATTTAATAGAGAAAAAGAGAGAGAGAGAGCGAGAGAGAGAGAGAGAATTGTGCAACTGTTCCGACTGTTTTCGAGTGTAGTTCCAATTCTGACTGTTTCTATAGGCATAGCTGATGTTGACGAAAGACTCAAATGGAATATAAGCATGGAATAGGAATACTTTAAGAGAGAGATAGAGAGAGACACACTGTTTTCAAGTGTTTCTATGAGCATAACTAATGTTATAGAAATACTGAAATAGAATATATAGAGCATAGTAGTTCCAATTCCGATTGTTTCTATAGGCATAGCTGATGTTAAAGAAGGACTGAAATGGAATACAAATGAAATGGAATAGGCAGACTGGAAGAAAGAGTTATGTAGATGTTCCGATTCTAACAGATTCTATAGGCATAGCTGAATATAAGAAATATAAACTCACAGAGCGCATATTTATAGCTGTAAATATATAGATTAATCTTAGTCGGAGTTAATGGTACGCTAAACATTTTAATTTGCATTCAACGCAAAAAACAAAAATGTAAGACGGAAATGGAAAATGAAAACAAGAAAAGATTGGAGACGACAGAGCCGAGGAAGCCGATAAAGGCGGTGCGGATGAAAGCGTTGGGCGTCAATCGAATTATTGTTAAATATATATAAACATACATATATATTGACACATATACATCTATGCATGTGAATACTCTATGTAGACTAATTAAATGCTTTGATAGTATCCAGCAGACAGCAGACAGCAGAGAGCAGACGGTGGTAGCTGGGCACACCCAATTATTTATTCCCTTGACCAATTGGCCACGCCGGGCACGTATCGCAGCTAATCATCATGCTCATCGCAATAATAATAATAGTTATGACGATGACAGCACTAGTATTAGAGCCGGACTGGTATTTGATATTTCGGAACTCGTCAGCCGCTTGCCAAATGTGGCCAAGGCGCTGCGCACGCGCCACATGCAGACAGCGCCCATGAGGCAATTAGTGTATGCCAAATTGAAGCTGGCCCAATCCATGTGCGCCGCATGCAAATGTCTCTGGGTGTATTCCTGGCCATCGCTATAGACATGTACATAGACATATGCATATCATTCATATCAGCGACTTCAATCAATGTCACTGAAAGACTGACATGGATTACCATCATTAGTGGCTAATAACCAAAAGCCACAATTTTTTGTGTCTGTCTATTTTCAGTGTTTCTATGCCACCTTCTACTTGGCTTGGCCATTGCTTTTGAGCCACCTTCTTCTCCTACTTGGCCTCTGTCTGTGCCTCTGCTTTGGTATATACTAATTGCCCATCCTACGTTCTTTTCGCTTCCTCTGCCTCTGTCTGCTCCTTCATTGAATTCTTTACTCATTTTCTTTCACTCTTTCTCTTTATTATTTTTTCTATTTTTCGGTTTTTTCCCTATTTCTCTTTATTTATATATAATATATATATTTTTCTCTTTTTCTACTTTTATTTATTTTTAGTAAATTTTTTTTTTATTTTTTATATAATTTTCTACACCTTATTCTCTTAAACTATCTCTCTCTATCTCCATCTCTATCTCTATCTCTATCTCTATCTCTATCTCTATCTCTATCTCTATCTCTATCTCTATCTCTATCTCTATCTCTATCTCTATCTCTATCTCTATCTCTATCTCTATCTCTATCTCTATCACTCTCTCTATCACTCTCTCTCTCTCTCTCTCTGTACCATTATATTTTATGTTTTGTCTTTCTTCTTGCCTTTTTTCTTTCTTCTTGCCTTTTTTCTTTCTTTCTTAACTTTTCATCCCTTTTCCCATTCACCCTTTTCTTCCCGTTCTTCTCTTCCTTCTCGTTCTCCTTCTTGTTCTTCCGTTTCCGTTCCCATTGCCCTTCTCCCACTCCATCGTCTACTTCTTCCTCCTTCTTCATCATCTTTCTTCTTCTACCTTCTCCTCCACATTCTCCTTCTCTCTCCTCATCTGCCTCTAGGCTCACATTTACCTCAAGTCTCCTACTCTGGCTCTGTTCCTACTAATTGCCTCTCTGAGTCTCGCCCTCTCTCTCTCTCTCTCTCTCTCTCCCTCTCTCCCTCTCCCTCTCTCATCCTTTGCTCGGCTCGGTGCAGTCTCTTATGGGTCTTTGGCGTGGTCGCTCACTCATTTTTTATGACTGCACGGAGGCGGCGACGGAGTCGTAAACCCAAATTGCAATCCACATGCCTCAAAGTAATGCTCGGTAATTGTGGCGTGTGCTATGCTTCTTTCTGCTCTTTTCATTCCGTTGTTGTTGTTGTTGCTGTTGGCTCTGCTGCTGTTGTGGTTCTTTTGTTGCTGCTGCTGCTGCTGCTGCTGGCGGGGCTCAGGCAGCTATTTAGCAAAAATGAAATGAAATTAAAATGCAGTTGACCTAAAAATAGCCAAATAGCCAGGCCAGACTAGGCCAACAGCACAAATTGCTTGCGACCCACTAAAAATTACTTAAAAACAATTGCAAAATATATATTGCATGCATGAGTTATATATATATATATATACATATATATGACATATGATATATAATGCATAATATATGACTTACGCTCTGTAAGCGCGCTGATTAATACATTGAATCAAATTTCCATTGTATTTTCAACAGCATAATTTAGAGTTAGATTTATGCATATAAGCGAGGGTGGTCTGAAACATTGCCGAACTAAATGTGAAGAATAACAGAAACTGATTGAATAAAAAAATAATTAAATAAACAGATTTGTGCGAATTAGATCTGAGCAGCTGCTCGCCTGGCAGGAATACATGGACTAAACAGATAAAAAAAATTTCAGTAGATTAAGAGCTTGTTTAGAATTGAAATCAACTCTGTATACTGTTCCAAAATATATTTATTATATTTAGAAAAAAAAAAAAATGTTTTTATGGTTATTAAATAAAAGTACATTCAAGAGCTGCTGCTGTTAGCCTCTGTTTCAACAGACTATGTTAATTGCTTGCTATGTTAACTGTTAACATAGATCTTGTGTACGCCTTTTGTAGAATATTTCGGAAGCTTCTGAAATATGCAGAGATAACTACAGCTAACAATTGTCAAACTGAATCAACTTCAGTTGAACAGAACATGTTAAGTGTTAACAGCACTCGCTTAACATACACGCCTTATATGCCCAACTGTACTCTAGGATTTTTTACTGTGCTTGTCGTGACACGCCCGCTGAGTGCAGATGTCAATAATAACAATGTTGTCCGGGTCATGTGAGGGCAAAGGTGATGACTGTGAGTGCCAGCGATTTGATGCCCGTGCTACACACATCAAATACGGCGGCAATTAACCCAATTTACAAGCCAACAATCTCGCGCACGCTCGCCAACGTCTCCGTCGCCGTGCCCAGTCTCGCTCCCGCTCCCGCTCCCGCTCCGTGGCCTGTCAATCACAACATTCAATTATAGTTATGGACAACTCGCAACAAACTGCTGCAGTAAGCTGCAAGTGGCGTCGCTGTCGCTGTCGCTGTCGCTGTCGGCATCGCCGTTGGCGTCGCTGTCGCTGTTGCTGTCTGACCCATTTGTGTTGCACGCACACAGCAAACAGGAGCGAGCTTGAGAATTGAGATTCAGAAAATGCCAAATGGTTTGGGACACACCCACATAGACACACATGCAACCGCAACAGCTACAACGACGGCAACGACGACGCCGACGTCGACGCCGACCGCATCCTGACATCAAAGTCGGCCATCAAAGTTGCCGGCAACGTTGCTGCTGCCAATGACGCAGGCAGCGGAGAGCTGGCAGCGAACGATGTTGTTGACGTCGCGTCGTTTGTGAAGTGTTCAGTTCGCATTGGGACGCGTGTAAAATCTGTTGCATATCAACGAGCTGCGCCATAAACTGTTGCATACTTTGCAGCATTCGCCGCGTGACATTTTCAAGAGTCGCAACAAAGTTTAGCTGAAAGTCAATTCAAGTTTTCATGCTACAAATGTCAATGAGTAGAAACTAGCTATCAATATTCTTAAGTCTTAAATTGTAAGTTCTTATTATTATTATTACTATTATACATTTGACTATATTTAATATTAGACTTTAACAATGAAACATTTTTGCATCTGCCTCTTTCGCAACAGCAACATCAGCATCAACAGCAGCGCAGCATCAGCAGCAGCCACAGCGGATGCTCACAAGATGGTTCACCACAACAACGACGATGCCATGAACAAAATTCCACTCAAGTCCTCCAACGGACTGGACGACGAAGAGAAAAATGGCGACGAGCTGATGCAGGATACAGCCGCTGCCGAAGAAGCGCGTCGCGAACAGATGTAAGTTCAATCGAGTTTATAGTCTTTATATTATATATAAAATATATATTAAAAATTATTTATTTTGCATTACATTTTCATTTCAATTTACAAATGAAATTTTAAAAAAAAATTTTAAAAGGTTTTGAAAAAGAAGAATAAGAAAGAAGTGTAAATCTGAGTTCAGTTTGCGCCGCGTATAACTCAAAAACCTGATGTCACACAGCCAATCTGATTTCAGTTTCAGTTTCAACAGCTTAAAAAGCTAAAGAAAAGTCAAAGTTCACTCTAGGTTACAAAAACAATAAATGAAATATGCGCCAGTCAAACGAACCCATAAGAAAGTAATAGAAACTTTTATTGGCCAAAAGTATAGCATACTTTTTAGGGCAGCAATTTTTAAAAATTTATTTCTGCATATGTATGCCATATTTACATAAATTTTAAATTGCTGTAGCAGTAAAAATGTTAAATAATAATTTTATTGAAATATATATACATATATACTAATATATACACACATCTTATGCACTTACAGGCGGGCCAATCTGTTGGCCTGGATGAAAAAGCTGACAATTGGCCTAATCTGCTTCATTGGCATTGCCCTGATATGTTATGTGATCATCAGCCTGTGCTTGAGCGGTAAGTTTGAATCATAGCCAATTGAGCAACTGGCCCAATCCATATATCTAACCACTCACTCACCAAATGCCTACTAATTTATACACGCACACGTATACCCACACACACACACACATGCACACACACACACACACACACACACACACACACACACACACACATGCCCAACTGCACAGACATACCTAAATAGAAAAGAGATACATTCACATATATAAGCAACTGTGATTGTTTCGAGAACAAGAACAAGTGCAACAGAGAGCAAACAGAGAAAGAGCAACACAGCTTCAGCAATACAAATGAAATATGTTGCATAGTTAGACGCTTTGCATGCCTTTGTCATTCGATTCATTATCCTGCACCTCGGCACCCACTCGTAATGATATCTTCTTCTTCTATTGTGGCACCAATTTAAAAAAATACAATTGTATTGACAACAAACTCTTACACCTTAACTTACTAAATAACAACAACAATTGCACCGACAACAACAACAACCACAACAACAACAACGACTTCTAAAGACTGGTCAAAGTCGTCGAGAATCACCAACAGCACAGTTGCCAAAGCAACAACGCCAGCACCAGCAGCAATTGTTGGCAGTAGCACAGCAACAGCAGCAACGGCAGTCACAGATGCTGTTGCCGAAGCAGCACCATCCACACCATCACCAACTACAACAACAACAACAACAACAATAAGAACAAGTAGCACAACAACTACAACAACAACAACAACAGAAAGCACACCAACAACAACAACAATACCAAGCAATCCAAGCACAAGCCACACACTTAAACCATTTAATTCAACAGATGAGCAATCGCTGCCACCGGCATCGGTGTCCAACAACAGCAACATGGAAGCAACGACAGCAACAAGTGATGAGATTGCAATAGCCGGACCCGCCGTCGCCGCCTCTACATCACCAACCACGCCACCACCATCGACAGCACCGATACTAGATGACGCCGACAGCAACAACAAGAAATTTACATCGAAATTGGGCGTCTATCAGAATGCAGCGGTTTGCTCGGATATGGATGCTTGCAGCGAGATTGGCAGGTATAACAGTATTATTATTAGTAACGTCATCATCATCGTCATCATCGCCATTGTCATTGTCATCGTCAGTGTCATCACCATTATCATTATCCTTATTATTATTATTGTTATCATCTTTAGCACAATTAATTTCATTTTATTATTATAATCAGCGACATTCTGGAGAGGAATGGCAGCGCAGTGGATGCAACAATTGCCACAATGCTATGCAATGGACTCTTGACCTCGCAAAGCATGGGAATTGGCGGTGGCTTAATAATGAACATTTATGATCGGAAGACCCAACAAGGCTATCAGATCGATGCGCAAACCGTGGCACCCTATGCCGCCCATCAGAAGATGTTCGATAAGGATGCCAATGCCTCGATCTTTGGACCGTTGAGCATTGCGGTGCCTGGCGAGGTAATGGGATATCATCTGGCGCACAAGCGCTTTGGCAAACTGCCATGGCGAACCCTAGTGGAGCCGTCTCTAAAGCTTTGCGAGAATGGATATCGAATGAGTTACCATCAGGCGACGAAGGTGAAGATGATGTGGCCCCATATCAAAGATAATTTGCAGTATCAGTAAGTATATGAGATTAGATATTATGAAGATATAAAGCTTATACAAAAAAAAAACTCCATTGTAGGTCCGTTTTCCTGAATGAGGAAACGGGTGAGCACCATCAGGAGGGAGCCATGCTGAAGCCTCCAGCAAAGCTGTGCAACACCTATAAACTACTAGCTGAAAATGGCCCGATGGACTTTTACAACGGCACCGTGGCTCAATTGCTCGCCGAGGATCTGAAGGAGTTGGGTAGCGTTATTACCCAAGACGATTTGGATACATATACGGCTGATTTGCGTCTGTCCATCACCATGCCATTGGGCAACGATACCTTGTATGCCGTGCCGCCGGTGAGCAGTGGGTCTGTCGTCGCGCACATACTGGGCATACTGGATGGCTTCAATTTCACACGAGCTGATTTGGCGGACGATGAGTCCTATGCTCTAACCATACATCGCATTACGGAAGCAATGAAATTCGGTTTTGCTCGTCGCACCGAGCTGGGCGATCCACGCTTCAATGACATTCGCGAACTGGTCAGTCAGCTCAACAATCCAGAATACGCTGCCCAGCAGCGTGCCAAGATCAATGACGACAAGGTGTTGGGTGGCCCGCAAGAGTACGGAGCACAGCTCAGCTCCGACGAAGACCCGTATGGCACATCATCGCTCGCTGTTCTAGCTCCGAATGGCGATGCCGTTTCCGTGACCAGCTCGATCAACAACTAGTGAGTATTGGCATTAACAGCGTAGTTTACATTTGTAATATATAGTTTTTAAAATCCGTGAATGGAAGCTTCATAGGGCTATTGAGGCGCCATCTTCCGTTCATTACATTGTTATTCACAATAACGATCGTGAGCCGCAGAAACTATCGCCATGAAGTGGTATCGATAGTGCGGGTGATTATACAGAGTCGCATTGAGATTGTGTTGCCAATTTAAGTTAATTCTAACAATGGCGCGCACTTGCTTTCCAGTCTAGATTGTGCTTTTCTAGTTCAGATAATTTCTTAATTTTTTATTGTATGTATTGTAGTTCATATTTAATGATTTTTTGTTTAATTTTGCAGCTTTGGTTCCACTTTGATTGGACCCCGCACTGGCATCATCTTAAACGATTGCATGAACGACTTTTCAGTCAAGGAGAATATGTTCGATCTGCCACAGTCGCAAGCAAATGTTATAGATTTACACAAACGTCCCATGTCATCGCAGTCTCCAATGCTGCTGGCCGATCAGGATGGAAACATACGTCTGGCAATTGGAGCTGCTGGCGGCACCAAGATAGTGGGTGCCATTGTCGAGGTGGCCGCCCGCTTTCTCTGGTTCGGCGATGACCTGAAGGCGGCCGAGGATGCGCCACGATTCTACAATCAACTATTTCCCAATGTTCTCCAGTACGAGGACGGCAAGTTCACAGAGAGTGTGCTCAGTCTACTGCGGAAGCGAGGGCACACTCTGAAGCCATTGCATATGGATGTCTCTTCCGTGGTCTGTGCCATCGGCCGCAATGCGACAGCGATCTATGCAAATGCCGATGGACGCAAGCGTGGCCACGTTGCTGGATTCTAGACGAAAACACGCACACACACACACACATACACGCGCACACACTCATACACACATAAGCAAACACTATAGCGTATCGTTCAAGTGAGATTAGTTGAAGAGAAAATAATAAAAAGAGAAAAATAAAGAATTAACTAAAGCGAGAAGTGAAGGCGAAAACGAATGTGCAAGTAAAAGTATTTAAGCTAGCTATGTCTTTTTTACATATATCGTATGTTATATAAATTTATATGCTACCTACAACTACCTTATATAATAAAGAAATAAATAAAAAAAATAAACGCAATTTTTTTCCGAAAAAAATAAATATAATATCAAACTAAAAACAGACGTAACAGAATTTTTTTTTTATACCTACATAGATATCTATATTTTATATAACAAATGTAGTATATTATATTAATATATACATATATGAGCTTCTAGCTCTTTCTAAATCATAAATCTTGTTAAAGAGACTTTCTGTAAGAAATTCTGCAAGAAAAGCGGAAGCGGAAGAGCGGTTAGACGGTCAGATAGAGAGCTAGACGAACGCATAGACGGACGGATGGATAGAGAAACAGGACAGACAAAATAAGAGATAGACGAACCAACGAATAACTAGATGAACTAATAAATAGCTAGAAGTAACAGAATAATATGCCTATAAGAATTTAAGCCATTTTTACATAAAACATTACTTAAAACACAGAGATCGATAAACAAACGAACGAATAGATAGATGAGACCCATAAACGGATAGCAGTAACTAGAGGACATTCCAAGATTCCAAGAAATAAAAAATAACAATAAATATTGTATTGAAGTCTCTTCTATATCTACTCGCAATTCTTTTCAATATAATATAGCTTCATGTACATATCATTTCCATATATATATGGTTAACTCAAGAAACAATATTCTTTATATTTTCTTTTTATTTAATAATATGCTGATATTTACGCCGCTTAAAATTTACATAAACAAAAATAAGCATTCAAGAACGTAAAACAAAATACGAAATACAGCAGCAAGTGTGCATTGGAAATTATATGATTGCTTCAAAAGTCTTACTGTGTCTTCCCCGTTTGGGGAAGGGAAAGATTAATTCAGAGTGAAAGTAATAATGTGACTCCAAGGTAGAGTTAGGACCTCTTTTTGGATTTACAGATGCGGTTAGCGTATTGTTTCATAGCTGATGGGATTCGCAGTGACGCATTGGGCATAGAGCAGAGAAATGATATCTCAAAGACAGCCGGATGACTGGAATAGATATGATCCAGCATGCTAATGAACCAGAACATCAAATCGCTAATACAATGTGTGGTGCTCTGGGCGAATAGGGCACCGGCATTGTTGCCATGCTGATGCGAATCAGCGATGGCCGCAATCGAGGTGCGCAAATCCATGGTCACCATAACAGTCCTGCAATCGGCGACTATGGCAGCGAACAGCACATCCCCGCCGTTACCCTTCTGGAAGGCCTCCAGAGTGGTGGTGAAAATGCGTGAGAGCTCGACACCGACAATCATCGGGCTTAGCGGACTGGAGCCGATTTGAGTGAAGAACCATTCATCAAGGCAAAAATTCGTCTTCTGTTGAGCGCGTATGGCTTCTATGGCATCCGGTATATTTATATTGACATTCGATTTGACTAGATCACGATAGATAATGTTGCCCTCGTTGATCGAATCACCAATGAAAGCCTTAGCCTTACCGGGCAGCTGCTTCACGTTGCGACCCAAAATAGGAAACTTGAACACCTTATCGGCGAATATCAAAGAGATCAGAGTACACGAATTGGTGCCGCTCTTGCGGTAGTCACCAAAGCGGGATTGGCAAAAATCATGGGGAAACCACCAGATATTCACGTTGCCGATTTCTTCATGCTTCGCCATTTTCAGGGGGCTAAGGAACAAAATGATGCAACTAATTAAGATGTTCTTTAAAAAAAATATAATTCATGTTTTTGATATTGCATGTGCGAAAGTATGCATGTGTGAAAGTATGCATGTGCGAAAATATGCATGTGATTATATTTATTTGTGTGTGTGTGTGTGTGTGCGTGTGCATTTAGGATATAATATACCGTTTTTTCCTTGGTCTGCAGATTTGCGCCACTTTTCCACACAATCTCAAATGAGCTTCTCTTCTTAACTGATAACAAAACAGAAGAAAAAATTAATTTGTTTTTGAATAGGTCTGCCCAAACACATACGAAAATTAATTTTGAAGAGAAAAGAAATTCTAAGAATGAACATACCGATTTGACAATTAACTAAATGTTGACTAGGTGTCAACTTTCAAATGTCAACCGAACTAGTTTGGCCACTGTCAATTGTCAATTGTTAATTGTCATTTCCATTTGAAATTCAGACATAATTGTCATATTTTTAATTCACATTTTCATATTAAAAGCCATTGGAAGCCGAAGGAAGGCACTAGCTTTAGCTATAGCTAGTATTCAATTTACTTATATCTAACTGCTAAAAATAATAAAAAAAAAAATATAAAAAAAAAAAAATTAAATAAAAAAAAAATTAAAATTAAAATAATAAAAACAGTAAATAAATATTTGTTAAGTTCCATTGGTAATACATTTTTTTACTTATTTATTACAAGATTAATAATTATATTATAATAATGATCACAATTAAAGATATTGAATTACATTATATGTATTTATATGCATGCATCGATTAGGTCAAATTCAAACTTACAATTTCAAGTTCAGATTTTCTTAATATATAAATTATTCAGATATAAATCCACTTTAAGCCGAAGGCCCTAGCAGTTAGTGCTTTAACTATATTTAGTATTCACTTATATCTAACTACTATAAGAATATAATAATGAATTATCGTTCAGTTCTAGTGGTAATAAATTTTTTTTTTTAATTTTTAATTATCACGAGTTAAGATCACAATCAGTTATATTGGATTACATTTGAGGAATTTATATGCTCGAGTCTGCTCAGTCTCAGTTGTCCATCGTTAGTTTCGAAACTCGAATAAGCTTCATGTTAATCCTTATAAAAATGGCCTAATTAGTATAGTGTAAACATAATTTAGAGCAATGTTGAGCCGGAATGTGTGCGTTTACATTCAGTTCGAATGCACGGTTTGAATTTAACAGAATTGAGTAATTATCTTATGTGTAGCAGCTAGGTAAAAATTTTGGATGTCTCTAACTCAATTTAGTGATATTTTGCTTTTGTTTAACAAACTTAAATGCCGAAAGAAAAACTTAAGAATAAAAGTTAACTAAAACGAAACTATTTGAATATTGAGAAGACTATTGTTCTCTGGCCCTTAATGGCCTTCAATTTGAATCCCTTCCGGAGTGCTAAAAATCTCCACATCGGTTATCTCAGGCTGTCCATAAAGTAGAACCTTGGCACGCACGGTCTTGCAGCCGGTCATCTTGGCATTTGTTGAATTGATCACATCTACGACGTGATGCTCCTCCAATTTCAGGCCCAACAGACGCTCCTCGTGGCGCACACACTTCTCTAGATCTTTTTTTCCAAATGAACGATAGACTATTATTGGTATGGTGTTTACATTCTTCAGCAAATTTAACTGCTTAAGGTAGTGCTCCTCGGGCAGCATGCTATTCACATTGAATACATAGATGATGACCAGCTGCTTCTTGTCCTTATTGTGGGGGCCCGTGGCCAAATCGGTAATCGACAACGCCAGCTCATTGATTGCTGTCACATATTCCATATCGCACATGGCCATGTTGTCAATGACAATCAAGTTGCGGCCACAATGGGCCAGATTGCGCAATGCGTTCAACACTACCTTATAGCGTGACTCGTTGTCGATGAGTTCGTAGTCGTTCCATTGAATGGTTTGAAAATTATCTGGCCACGGATATTTCTCCAATAGCTTGCGCATGGTCAGGGTCTTGCCCACGCCCGAGGTGCCGACCAGTGCCATGGACTGAAAATTCGGTTTGCCCAGTGCCTGTTCGAGTTCCTTTAGCGCCGTCTCCTGATTGATGACGGCTCTATGAATGTTCTCAAATATATCGTGCAATGGCAACGTGCGATCACAGTAGTTTAACTTGTTGTGCACGGTGGCGTAGTATTGTGAAGTGTAGCGCTGCACCAACCTTGAGAACATTGCTGAGTTCTCATAATATGTAAGTCCGCAGCTAATGCCGAGGACCAGCAGCAAGGGCATCACAGAGTATATGATATATAGACATAACTTCTGAAGCAGCTCCTTGCGGCGTTTCAAATCCATGGCCTCAAACCTATCGAGCATATATAGGCGACGCATACGGCGTCGATTCCATTGACGTTGCAAGTTTATGCAGAAAGAGCCGTGCAAATAATTCGAGGTGAATGGCATCGGACGACGCTTTAAGATTGAGCGATGTTTGGCCTTTTTAACATCACGTGCGTCCCTTGGTGGCCTTTTGGCAGTCTCAGCGATTCCCATTTTGCTTTTGGTAATAAATTTGGAAAGAATTAAAGTAAAGCGAAATGTTTAGGATTCAATTTATAAAAAAATTATCATGAAAATGTATCGGAAAATCGTAGTATAACTCTACAGGAAACAAACTGCTTTGAATGAATGTGACTATGGTTACTTGGATTTCAAATAATGTGTTAATATGGTAGCTCACCTACTGTGCAGTTTAATGTTCTTTGTGAGCTGTATTGTCATATTAATCAAAATGTTTATTATTCCCGCCAATACTTCTGCACATCTGCTTGTCTGATATTGGAGCATTGTTTAAATAGCATTTCATCGATTACTCATGCTCGATACCACTTCCAATCGATGAAACCCATGGTTATCGCGTGGTTATTGTGCTTGTTTACAAATTGTTGGCCACGAATTAACTGAACAGTATGGAGACGTAAGTAAAACACGAAGTGATGGAGTTAATTATATTAATCTGCCGAAATGTTTATAGAGTTAATGCCACTTACTCGTATATCACCAATTTTGAGGTAATGCAAATACTGCAACACATTAAGAGCAGCAAAAAGAAGTGGGGCATGTACAACCTGGCAACGGTCACATACGAGGCTCTACAATACCTGGAAGAAACGCCTTGCAAGACCCAAACACGTGAATCCATCAATGGCTACCTGTGTGACCTGGCCACCTATAAACTGAAGTCACATGAGCTGTTACAAATGGTTAATGATCCGCCCACTAGTGCCCTGCATACGCAGCTGGTAAGCACATCTCTGCTTTCATGTTAAACTTGAAACTATTAAATTTTCTATCATTTTGTTTCAGCTTATTGACGACAATAAAGCCCCACTAACTGACGAACAGAACGAGACCATCATTGAACTGACGCATAAGCACTTCGCCCAGCCTGCCGCGGAACCAGTCCCGCCAGCAAACCAACAAGCACCGGCATAACAAAATAAAAGAAAAGAAAAACTAGAGATTAAATCATTTTTTATTTGATGTAATATGCGTATAAAATAAGCACACTTCTTAAGCAGGACAATAATGACTACTGGCAGCTATATTTTCCTTTAACGTTTCTGATCGCCTAGATCCTCAATAATATCTTCATCAATCTCAGCCCATTTGTCGGGGATAACATCAAACAATTCATCTTTAACATCGCCCTGAATGACAATTTCATCATCTCCAGTTACTGACGATCCACAAGCGAATTTCGTACCAAAAAACTTGGCAGCCACTTTCAGATCGATATCTGTGAATGTGAACGGGTGAGAAAATTCGCTGCCTTTTTATGCATTCCTGCGAGTATAATGATAATAACACAACCTACCAAAGGTACTTAATCCGGTGACCACAGTCACCGACTTCTTCTTGCCGCGGGCAGCACGTGAGACACAAATGCGTTTAGGCACGTCTTCCTTCTTTTTGACGCGCAGTAGTCCCTTGCCGCCCCGCTTCTGACGCTTCTTGTCATCGTCTGTGCCATCAGCGGCTGCCTGCTCTTCCTCGATTTTAAGACGTTCGAAATCATCGGGTAGATTGCGCTCCAACCATTCCTTACACTTATCGTATTCGGGATAGTATTCGCAGTACTGCAAAGCCATTTGCTTAATGGACAGATTTACCTTCGTAAATGGGCTTTAGTTCACTCACCTCAATTGGCATGGTACAGTGGCCGCAATATTTCATAACAATGGGATAGGTGACGTTTTCACGCGGACCGACTTTAAGCCGCTCTGCGGCATTTGTGGTTTCATTCGTCATTTCCCAATTTATTTACTGCTAAATTGTGCAAATTAATTTGCCGAGGTAATTGTACAATGAAACGACGAAGGCACGAGTATCGAAACAATCGTTGTCCGATAAAAACAAATACCGGCAATCGGCTTCGCCGGTTTACAGCACTTGTCACTTATTATAGGGCCTTGCCGGATAGCTAAAATAACTTTATATTTTGTATAACATTTATGATAGATTAATGGTAAAATATTATTTTAATATGCTTACATATTTTCCAAAATGTTACAAATGAATCCTTGTTTTGTTGTAAAATATTTCCTCACATTTTATTATAGTGGCAACTTCAAAAGTTTTCATTTAGATTCTTATTGGAAACAGTGGGTCGCTGCCGTAACAGTTGAACAAATGAATTGTTAATAAGTTTTTAAAAATTTCTTCAATTAATTAATTAATAAATTAATATTTTAAAATGTTCGTGATTTCTTCATAATCAAATCACAAACAATTTCTTTTTCAAACTTAACAAGCAGATCACCCTGATCGAACTGGTTCACTCCGGAATTTCGAGTGATCGTTTTTTCATGGGAGTGAACAGACCAATTGCGTCACAATGTAATGGGTGATCTTGATGACCAAATTTTATTACAAGCATAATGACAATATGAAATATGATAATTGTTATGTTAAGCATAACAATGGACAAGTATGGTTAGCCACTACATAGATGTACATATGTCACACTCACTTCAAATCTCTGTAAATTCTGAAGTTTGTGACGTGTTGCGCAGAGAGAGCGAAATCGAGGAAGAGAAAAACAAATATCTGCGCACTTATATATTTATATGGGATTACCTCTGGTGGGTTGGTTAGCTTATGGAAACATATTGTATGGAAAAAGATTCGCTCGATTGTCAAAAATCTGTGAAATGCGATGAACGTGACAGGTGCAATCAATAACGATGCACTCCAACGCAAATGAAGGCGTCAGCCCCGGCAGCACCGAAGGCAAAATACGCTGCATTTTCTTAAGCGAATTCCATGCCACGGCGGGCTGTAAAATCAGCTGTCAGGTACGCCACGAACAATAACAATAACAATAATAATAATAGAAATATTCTCCTGCTCTACAGGTGCCAGAGAATTATATTTCCAAAGAGGTATTCGATGCCATCAATGTATACATTATACCCAAACAGCATCTGCAGCGCTGCATCCTGACAGTGAATGCGATGGAGGTGAAAATCGTGGGCTATCCCGTTGGCATACAGGACCAGCAGAAATATGCACGTAATGCATTTCTCTTCAACCTATGCTTTGTTTGCGATTCACGTGCCCGGTCCGTGCAATATGAACCCGTTGTTAAGAAACTATCGGAATACTTGATTATGATGGAGGAGGAATCATGCTTTTTATCACGTGAAGACGACAAGTTACGCCTGCAGAAGATCTTTGAGACGGTGCTGCGAGATCTGAATGAGCGCAAAGTAGCCACCATTGTGGAGGGGGACAATACAATATATTTAAAGATCGTAATGCATAAGCCAGATCCGCCGCCAGTCAAGGATCACATGGTGCCCCTGCTGCTGGCCAATCTACGAGATACACCGCTCGAGAACTGGGACCTAACCACACAGCAGGTAGTGTGATATATCTAAAAATCTAAAAAGATATCGATTTATACGACAGGCTGTCTATTTGCTTGTAGATATTGCCCTATATCAATGGGATTAATCACGTGGCACGCATTGCTGCTGAGGCGGATGTGGAAACGGATTTGGTCAAATCGTGCATACAGAATTTGGTCTATTACGGAGTCGTGCAATTGCTACCTATATTGAAGTATAGCAATGTCTATATGACACAAAACCTTAAGCACCTTATACAGAGCACAGCACTAAGCAATGCCTGTCGCAAATATGTGGCACTCCAACCCGATAAACTACTGCCCAGCGTCCAGAGAATCTTCCAATTCTATGCGTCCATGACGCACGGTGTTACGCTTCGTGCCATCTGCCAGCGTCTCTGTCCGCAGCATCATAACATTGATGAGCGTAAGATGGTTATCTTTGGGTTGCAGCATAAGCTTATACGCTGCATACAGAAGTATCCGGTTTTTACCGGATCGGTGCCATCGGGCCGCCAAAAGATGTACACGGGTCTGATTAGTTTCGATGAGATTTGTTGCAAGACTGGCCTCTCGCCATTCACCATCGAGAAGGATATTGAAAAAGATACGAATGTGACTGTGATTTGGAAGTAGTTCAATGCCTCTCGTCTTTATATGTTTCAAATTGTAAATTGTCTGAGCCTTTTTTATGTGTAGTTTATATTATAATTATTATGTTTCCATTCTTTACACAATGTTTGTTAGATCATGAGGAGAAACAGAAGCAGAGCTAGCTGTAAAGTGCTGAATATTAACTAAATAAGCCGAATTGTTAAATATATTTATTATTAGGGGCGTTAATTGTAAAGAAAAAAATCACAATTGCATAGATTACGCACAAAAGCATATCCCTTCTCTTTCACGCTCCCACAAAATGTTATCTAGAATTTCTAATTTTTAAAAACCAATTATATGTACAATTGCAGATTATTCAACATTCATACAAATAAATGACAATATATTATATTAATAAGTTTTATTATGAAATTAAAATTTGTAAAACCTTTTTGTTTTGTTCTGTTTTGTTTTTGTAAATCAAATGTGGATCAACTTACTCTCTCCATTAAAGCTGTGCGAGTAAACAGTTGTCCAATCAGCTGTTTGGCTTGGCATTGTGACGTCGCAGAGTGAGTAAGTGCTCTATTGAACACACACGCACTTATGCTTATGCATATGTATGCGCCTATGCGTACGCGAGTGCGAGTGGGTGCGCAATAGAGCGGGTAGAACAAGAGAAACCGGCAATAACCAGAGGAATGCTAAAATAGCCACGATCTCTGGCACTCTGGCCACGTTTTGAAATGTTTTGGCGTTATTAAAACATTTTTCTTGCTGGCATTGGGACAAACCTAATAATTCTACAGACAGACCGTGCAAGTGTATGCGTGTGTGCATATGTGTGCGTGCGTGTGTGCATGAGTGAAACACTTTATTTGCGGCTTTGGCAATATTCTAGCATTGTTATTCGCATTTGCAGCGCAGCAGCGGCGACGACTCATCGTAAATAATGTCCGAAGATGCAAAGAGTAAGTTGATTATAGATATTATATTTATATGGATAAATGTGTATATATGTACATATGTATGTAGATTTCGCTAACTGACTATTATTCCAGGTCCACGCACTCGAAACATTATCGAAAATCAGCTCTTTCGCCGCCAGCGCAGTTTAAAGCTTGAGGCGCTGCAGAGGCAGCGCTCGCAATATGGCAGCATCGACGTCATCGACGACGACGACGAGGCGGAGACATTTGGCAAGGTTAGTCTGCATGCAATAATGAATAATTATATCTATACATATATATATGTGTGTACTACAGGTATTTCATATCTATTGCAGACATACATAGTCATCATATTTACGGAGAAGGCCAAGCTGCGCCACTGCCAAGATGTGGAGAAGATCATTCAGGAATTTGATATACAAACCACACTGGAAATTGTGAGGTAAACGCAGGATTACAATTCCCTTTATTATATATTTTACAACAATTCCTTGAATTATATTTTAGCAAAACCGAAAAGTATTTGTATCTGTCCGCCAGCTTGGATACGTTGCTTCGTCTGGCCGATGCCGCCGAGCTGGAGAAGATGACAACAACGGGCAGCATACAAAAGTTCAATCATGGCTGCGTCTCCGATTTCCTGCTGCCGGGCATGACCAAAGATCAAATCCTGCATTATTGCGAGACTCCCGTGCTGATTAAGGATGTCGTGGAGCCGGCCATAAGATCCTACATACAGAAGGGCTACATCGAGGACATGTTTCCATTGCATGATATTGTATGTACTGAATTTAATGGGTTAGGGTTCATCTCTTCATCTAAACCATCTCAACTATAATACAGTTTTCCCGTTCCTCTCCAGCTCTATTTGGATCGCTTCAAATTGAATCTCAAACGCACAACGTTGCCTATTGAGGAGATACGCAACTATTTTGGCTCCAGCATTGGCCTGTACTTTGCATTCATTGAATTCTACACGAAGGCGTTGATCTTTCCGGCCGTGTTTGGCATACTGCAATCCCTAATGAATCTCAATCTGTCGCTCGTGTGCAGTTTCTATGTGGTCTGGACAACGGTGAGTGAGATAATCTGGAGATCCATTTAAATTACCTTTTTATCTCGCTTTTCTAGATATTTTTGGAGCTGTGGAAGCGTCGATGTGCTGGCCTATCCTATCGCTGGGGCACCATTGAGATGAGCAGCCTGGATAAGCCGCGCGCCGCCTACCAGGGCCAACTGAAGCCGGACCCGATAACGGGCAAGATGACACTGCACTATCCGATGCGCTATACGTACCTGCAAATGTATTGCATTTCGTATCCGGTGGTGCTGGGCTGTGTGGTGGCTGCCGCCTGGTTTGCCCTCTATCAGTTTCAAATCGAGGCCGAAGTGCTGGCCGATTTCGGTGCCGACTCCTGGCTGCTCTACATACCCGTCATTGTACAGTCCATGCTGATAGCGATCTTCTCGTGGGCATACGAAAAGCTTGCCACATTCCTGACCAATTTGGAGAATCATCGCACAAGGTCGCAGTACGAACGACATCGGGTCAACAAGCTGATGCTCTTCGAGATCGTAAACAACTTCTTCTCCCAGTTCTATATTGCGTTCGTGCTGCAGGATCTCAAGCAGCTCAAGTACCAGCTGATGATGCAGTTGCTCATCTTCCAATTGGTGTGCATAGCTCAGGAAATTGGCATACCCTTGATGGCGGTGCTGCGACAGAAGTATGCCAAGTATCGCCACAAGGAGATCGAACCGGAGAAGCTACATGGCATTAGCAATAAGCCACGTTACGAGCAAGCCTTCTACGAATCTGGCCTGGATGCCTACCATTCCACCTATGAGGACTATCTACAGGTCTGCATACAGTTCGGCTATGTGGTGCTCTTTGCCGCCGTGGCGCCCTTCGCTGCCATCGGTGCGCTCATCAACAACGTGTTCGCCGTCCACATTGACATCTTCAAACTGTGCAACATCTTCAAGCGTCCCTTTGCACGGCGTGCCAAGAACATTGGCGCCTGGCAGCTGGCCTTTGAGCTGTTGTCGGTCATGTCGCTGCTGAGCAATTGTGGCCTACTCTTTCTCCAGCCGAATGTCAAGTAAAGTTATAACAAACTCTCTCTCTCTCTCTCTCTCTCTTTTATGTCGTATGTTTGCTCTCTTTGTTAGGCAATTCTTCGCCCATTGGCTGCCCTCCACACCGGATCTATCCTTTGTCATCTTCGAGCATCTGCTGCTGGGCCTCAAATTTCTCATACACAAGGTGATTCATGAGCGTCCGCGCTGGGTGCGCATTGGCCTGCTGAAGGCCGACTTTGAGACCAGCCAGGCGCTGAAGCAGCTTAAGTATGATCCGAAGCTAAGCATGCCTTAATCATTTGACAGCTCATTAATATTTACCTTTCTCTTTTTATTCGTATAGGAAATTCAAAGCGGCCAACAAAATGGCTTAGAAGGTGCTACCAGTATGCGAGAGCCCAAGACGCCAACCAGTCCATTTACATACAAATGTAGCTAATTTACGTATAGTTAAATGCTTTTATTGTAAATCTCTCAACTAATGGTGCCTTAAATACGAGTTTGCGCTCATATTTATCTATATTTAAATACATTGAACGTACCTAATTGCATAAATGCATATACATATATGTAAACAGTAATTGCATGACGAATGCGAATTTCTTTGACATCTTTATAGGAGAGATCAGTTAGCGAAGAGTCTTTTGTATATAGATATGATATATAAATATTTGTATATATATATGACTTAACTCTAGATTAAATTTGTTGCATATAGTGTAGTTGGCTTGGCTGATGTTAAATGGATAAACTGTGGAGTGGGAGAAAGAGAAAGAGAGTTAAAGTTTAGCTCATTATAGTTAAAGTAAATTTTTAGTTTAGATTTTGAATAATAATTTTTAAATTAGGTTTTAGATTTTCTAGTTCGAAATTTAAAATCAAATCAAATTCGTATATTTTTTTAGATTTCAAACAGTTTTTGAGAAAGGCAGAAAGAAAAAAAACAGATCAAAAGTACTTAAGAAATAAAAAAAAAAAAAAATAAAAAAAATTCCAAAGAAGATAAAGAGAAGCAGCTAGTAAAAGTCGATTATAAAGTATTTATAAAAAAATAAAAATAAATAAAAACTAAAAAAAAAAGATATAGAAAGACAAAAAGATAGCAAAACTCATATGTAGAGTATATATCATATATATAGTTTATGTTATACTTCTTTATGTCTAACTTATAAAATAATATTTTGACATACCTGAAACTCGCGCGCTCTTAGCTAACTCTGCGAAAATGCTTGAAGGAGAGATAGGCGTCGATAGCATGTAGTAGACCCGCTGCATAGCCCATGTACTGCATAGAATAATATAGTTCAGAATATATGTATATCTATATATATCTCTATCTGGATTAGGCTGTGACTAATACTTACATAGGCCGCCGTCATGGCCGGATATGCCCAGAAGCCGGGACGCACGAGAAATTGTGGATGCAGCCAGACAACGCAGGCGAAGCCCATGTAGCTGGCCGAGCTGAAGTACATGCAGCTGGCCAGGCCATGGAACAGTGTTTCCTGCCAATGCCAAAGTCTTAGACTCTCTCTCTCTCTATATTAAGTATGGATACTCACAAAGAGGGACTGACGAATGAGGCCATAGGACTTGTCCGAGAAACAATAGCAGAGCAGCAATATGCCCGTGGTGGTGAAGCAGTGGCCCGTCGTGGCCAAGAAACTGGTCAACGCCTGGCCAATGGAGTCCGCATATGGCACGCCGTAGCGTATCAGCAATCCCTCGCACAGCGTGGCCAGGCCCAGCTGCATCAGCTTGAGCAGGCCGCCCGGCGAGAGCACAAAGCCAAAGTTAATGCAGGTACAAATGCGACAGCAGCAGACCCGAATGCCCAACGGCTGATTCATGCGCCGTACGCCGAGTGAAGCCATCGATGCTGCACGCCGATCCGTAAGAAACTAACACACGCATTGTCTCTGCTGCACCACAGATGCGCAGATGCTGCGGATGCCGCGGCTGCAAGGCGTCTATAAATAGCGCTGCCTGCCCCCCAGCGATGGCTGTGGCAACAGCTGCACAGTGATTCGAGTCTGTCTTCAAGTGATTGTAAACTCTCCATTTATTTATGTCTATTCAATTTGCTAAATATAGATTTTCCCTTAACACCTATCATATTCTCCTAATGTATCTGCCTCTTTATTGTTATTTTTCTTTAACTCTTCTCTTATGGTGGTTTGTTTATCGCTCTCTTTCTATCGCTTTCTAAGTTCCTGAGTATTTCTCGATCTCTCTCTTCCGCTGTTTGTATCCGATTCTATTCCCTTTTCTCTACCTTTTTATCTCATTTTCTCAACAAGTCTTTTGGAGTCTCTCTCTCTCTCACACACACTCTCTGCCTGTCTTAGTCTTAGTTCCTTTTTTAGCTCTGTCTCTCTCTCTCTCTCTCTCTCTCTGTCCTTATTTCTTTCTTTCTATATCGTCTCTTAGCTTTTCATTGTCTCTCTTTCTACCTGTCTCCCGTGCTATTTATCTCTTTTCCCTATCTCTCTCACTCACTCACTCTCTCTCTCTCTTTCCCTCTGCTTCACTTTCACATTTTCCTCCTCTCTACGCGCCTCGCAGTCTCTTGGACTCGCTCCCGTTCTCGCTTCCTATGACTTTTTATACCGTTTGTTTCCGTCTCTCACACTCTCTATATTTCTCTCCCTCTCCCTCGCTCTCTCATTGAATTCCATAGTAAGCAAGGCGCTAGCAATCAGTTTCCTGAGCTGACATATGGAAACGATTTGTAGGTTTTCATCATTTACGACACACGTAAAATAGAACGAACTAAATTAACATTTTGAATCTTCAGGAAAATCCAAATTTCTGTTTAGCTAACGCATTTCATTCAGCACGATGTGTATGCCGTACCTGGGTAAACTGTTCGGCGGCGACAGACGCCGCCGGAACCGTGGAAATGGCTCGCCCCGGCCGAGCCAGGCGCCAACGCCGCAGCAATCGAGCGCAACCATTCAGACGACGGCAGCCCCAACTATCAGCGCCATGCAAAAGGAGTCAATGCAGCGAGTGAAGCCCGTATCCAATTCTTCGTCGCAGCGTTCACGGTCAGCGGTCGCTCTGAGGCGCGAGGCTTCCAAGGCCACGACAGCAAGCGTTAATCAAGCAGTGCCTGGTCCGTCTGCTGCACCTGCTGAGGCTACAGTGCCGCCAAAGCCAACCAGTTGGTGGGAATACTTCGGAATGAATCGAAACAAGAAGGGTAGCGTCGATTCGCTGTAATTGGCATCGGGCCATGTTCAACTCTCAGGTTTCGGATTTGGATTTGGATTGGATAATGAGATAATAGGAAACAGAGACAGCCCAAAAACCCATTAAAGATCCCCAACAACTTGATGTTGGGCATATATCTACGAAGGTCTTGGTATTTCTCTTCAGATTTACTTTGGTTTATAATTGATATCAATTAAGTTAATTACATAGCAGAGCTCAGCATATAAAAAATAGCATACTTTTTGGAGTACATCAAAGAGTTTTTTCGGGACGAGCGGCAAAGAAATATAATTTTTTTTTTTTCACAATTTCTAGTTCGCTAAGGAAGAGAAGTATGCGATAACTTTTCGCTGGCAATGTATTTATGTATGTATATACATATATACTACAGACTTGATTTCAAACGCATGTATTTGGCAAATGCTGTTTAGCAATTTGTAGCCGAGGCCAAGTAACAACTTATCAACTTCTGCAGTCGCAAACAAATCAATTTAAAGTATTTCTCTCTCCCTCTCTTTTACTCTCTCGCTCGTTGTGTGTTTGCGCGCATGCATAGAATCGCTCGAATTTCAATAACGGCACTTACGGCACTTTGTGTTCCTTTCCTGTTTAGCGAGCTTTCAAGTCGTGCTTAGCGTGCGGTAGAAAGGGAGAGACGGAGCCAAAAGAGAAGATTTAGCGAGACACGCAAACAATGCAAAAACAAACACAGCTACCCACACACCCATACACATATATACATATACACATATGTAGTTGCTGCCGCTGGCGTCGCAGCACAGCGATTAGTGTAATTTATCAGCCGCAACGGCAATTTGTATTTAGTGGGAGTGGGCAAAAGTTTAGCGGCTTGGCGCAGGGCATGTGCGGCGTGTATGGGATGGGGTATGCTGTTTGCCAGTGAAATTAACTTGGCTGTTATCAAAATCAATTATTATTGTCGCCGATGCAACAGCCGCTGCTGGCTGCTACAGCTGCTATTGCTGCTACTGCTGCTACTGTGCTGGCGTCACAATAGCTGTCCGTTGACGTCAACCTAAGCTAACTGTAGCCTAACGAAGCATCTGTGATGCGTCAGAATGTTGTAACAGTTGTAAGCGTTGCATATTCACGCACACAAACACACACACATAACATTTTGTATTTACACAGTTTGGGGAATTCATACAGTTATCTAGCGATGGCATTTGCCAATTCTGTCACGATTCTTGCACGTGCAGCTGCAACGCATGCGCAGCCGCTTTAGCTTAGAGCAATGCGGAAGTGAAGCGCATTTATCGATTAATTTGAATATCAATTAATGGCTGGCTAGCCCCATAATGGGCAGCTATCGTTATAAACGATAACAATTAACGGCCAGCGAACATTTGAATGAATAAATAAAGAAAATTAAAATAAATAATGTAAATAAATAGAATTAAAATAAATAGTTTAATTAAGAATATGAAGATTTAAATAAATACAAATTGCAAACAAATCAAAATGAATATCTTAAATATATTTATATACAAATAAATTGATAAAATAAAACTAAACAACATGCTCTAGCGTAAGCAATGCATGCAAATAAATAGCGTAATAGATTTCTTCTGGCGAGAGGCGTTTCCTATATGTACACTCTGTGTACTATATAGTAAATGTATATGCGATATAGTCGCTCATTTATTTCGAGAAGAAGGCAAATCTAATTTAAAACAACAAACAAATACATAAAAATAAAAACAAATATTTAGTACGAACATTTCTGTATGCTCATTGAGGCCGATGTCGTCGAGGCGGAGAGTGTTTAAATGCCGACAGAAATCGATGTGTTTTTTTTATATATTGCATACTGACAAAAATATATACAAGTACACATTTCAAAAAAAATTTGTGATTTCCTGCTTTATTACTAAGCAAAAAAAAATAATAAGATAAAGATAAACATAAACATAAATATAAATATAAACTGAGAAACACTTTGTACAAACAACAATTGAAGAGCTGGTGTTTAATTTAAATTACAAGTGCAACTCGCTTAAACAATGTGACGGATTTCTTGTTCGCAATTTCAAGTCAACAACAACAACAACAACAACTGCATAAACACCTTTTCAGTTATAAAAAAGAAAAGAAAAGAAAACAAGCATTTGACACAAGCAAGAGACAATATTCAACTGTATTTAAATATATTCCGATAAACAACGCAATTCAAAGGTTTGTATTTGGCATGCTTGATCTATTCAGATGCATATACATATATATTTATATATATGTATACAGACATACAGAAAATTTTCCAAACGAATTTCCCAAGCACAGCAAAACAGATGTTTATAGTATAGAGCGTATTACGCATTGAGCTTAGGGCAGGATGTATACGAATTTTTATACTCGCTCACATCTAAAGAAAAGTGTTTTAGCGGGTAGAGAGGATAGAGAGAACGAGAGAGGAAAGGAGATAGTGAGATATATGGCAGCATAATAGTATAGTTATAGTAATATTATACAAAGATGTAGAACAAAGAAGACAAAGCACAAGAGTGAGAGAGAGAGCACAATAGAGAGAGAGAGAGAAAGAGAGAGAGAGAGCGAGAGCGAGAGCGAGAGCGAGAGCGAGAGATAGAGATAGAGATAGAGATAGAGATAGAGATAGAGATAGAGATAGAGATAGAGATAGAGATAGAGATAGAGATAGAGATAGAGATAGAGATAGAGATAGAGATAGAGATAGAGATAGAGATAGAGAGAGAGCGAGAAATAGAGATAGAGAGAGAGCGAGAGATAGAGATAGAGATAGAAAGAGCGAGAGAATGAGATGGCGGAGAGAGGGAGTGAAGGATAGAGGTAGACGTGAGGTAAAGAAGGTGGAGAGAGGTAGAGAGAGAGAAAGACAGAAATAGAGGAGGGAAGAAAAAGAGAGAAAAAGAGAAAGACAGAGACAGAGATTGAGAGAACGGCAGAGGTAGAGTGAGAGAAAATATATATAAATATTCAACCATTGACTCCACTGCGTCCGAAATATGAGCTTTACGTATCTGAATAACTGAGCTCAATTGCTCGAAGAATAAACCGTTTATAATCGGGAATCATCAGACTAAGAAGTATATTTGCTTTAAAAAATTGTTGCCACATTTGACAGAATTGAATTGAAACGGAACTTGGGCAGCAACTATATATATGAATATATATAAGTTCTGTTTAAAATCAGTTCAGATATTTGCATATATATCTAAATTGCACGAGCATTGGTCCATCGGCTACAATGTTCTTCTCGACTTTCTTTGATAAGCGACGTCACAGATCTATTTATATCTGTTCGCATATATAGCAATGTTGTTTGTTTGCGAAAGACAAAGATATAGTATACCTGATTGAGCTGAATTATAGTAAAATACAAATTATATTACATTAAGTAGTTGGATTTTTGCGAGCAACTGTAAAATAATAACAAAGTTGCAATTGTTTTGCACACATCATTAAAAATAATAATAATTATTATTGTTTTATTTATTTTACATTTTTCATATTTTTTGTTTATCAGGAACTGAGATGAGCGCAGTAGCTAAATGACAGATGTTAATTGACATCTGGATAAGCTAACTATTACTTAACATCCTGAATAGCAGCGCTGTCAATCGTGTGAGCGAGTCGTGTATATAGAGTATATATATACCTGGACAGATATTTGTGAAGCTATCAGAAAGTGCAATGAATATAATATTTAATTGGCATCTGCTTTTGCTATAGCTTTTTCTTTTTTCTTTTGCCTTTGCTTCTGCTGCTGCTTCTGCTTTTGGCCTTTGTTTTTGCTTTTACTTTTGCTTTTGTTTCGAAATAAACAAAATAGAGAACTCATGTCTCTGCTGCCCATTGTTCAAGCGAATGAAACCGTAAACATTTGATGTTTATCTATAAAGTGTGCCTGGCCACCAAAGGGGACAGACGCCAAATGTACTTGGACCCACACTTCCACAACAACAACAACAACAACAACAAATTACATCTATGATATATTATTACTAAAACGACTGAAGTATAATATAAACAAATTAGCTTTCAACTGAATTGAAGTGTTTATAAAGCAATTTCATGAAATATTATATTTATTTACTTATTGGAGTAAATATATTATTATAAATATTATATTTATTTACTTAGTAAATAATTATAATTAAAATAAATATTATATTTATTTACTTATAGGAGTAAATATATTATTATAAATACTATATTTATTTACTTATAAGAGTAAATAAATATAATATATCATTAAATTGCTTTATATTAGATGTCAAACTTATATACAAATAAATAATATTTTTTTTTTAATTTTTTTTTTTAATTAAAAAATTATAATCAAATTGCAAACTTTTTTAGCCAAAGACTTGATCAATTTGTAGTAAAAATCAGGGATAGTAACAGTTATAATTTTTAAAATAAAAATTAAGCAATAATAATTATATTTTGAGTTATTGAAAACAAATTATTTTTAATTATTAAAAAATAATAATTACAAATAAATTTTTATATAAAAATCAAATCATAACTTTTATTTTTGATTTTTATTATAAAAATATGTATATATATAATATGTATGTAAATATATTATATTATATATAATCTGAAAGGTATTGATGTGTAGATCATATATATAATTTTATATATGATCTAGCTCCATTGAATCAAATGATATAACAATTTGATTTTTATTTCAATTTTTAAAATAAAAATCAAGTCATAACTTTTATTTTTGTTTTTGATAATAAAAATCAAAAATAAAAGTTATGATTTGATTTTTATATACAATTTATTTGTAATAATTATTTTTGATTTTTATCATAAAAATCAATTTTAATAATTAAATAAAAAATTTTTATTAAAAATTGCAAATATAACATATGCCTTTTTATCCTACTCTTCCTGGTTATTTTTTTGTGCTTGATTTTTTTAAGACTCATAACTGTTATTTGCGGTCCCTGGTAAAAATGTATGCACATTCAAGAATTCAATTATGAGTATAAAGACAAGTATTTGAAGAGGCACAACTAGCTGATACCCTGTACTTACCATTTTTGTTATTCATATGGCCAGGCATACAAGAAACAGGAATGCTTGAGGTACATAAGCTTTGGGAACGTAAGAGTTCAGAGTGAACTTTTTTTATAAGATACATTTATTTAGGCTAAAGTTTTACATTCTTACATACATACTAGTAGCTTAAAAACATGTTTATTTGTATTTCAAGTGTAGTAAAAAACTTAAAACTAAATCGAGCATTCGATAGAAACATGTAAATTTCCATAAATCTTTGATAATCTTCAATATGGGCACGGCTGGGCGAAGGGATGGGCAAATGGTAAGACAGACAAACTTAGATATAAACGGTCAGACGTACATATGAACAGATATGCAGGACATGCAGCAATACAAGGCTAAGATAGCGAGGCTGTGCAACCTGTTTAAGTGCAGATATAATCTATGGCATAGGCCACGCCTACTTCTGCTTAAATAGATTTGTCAAAATTATTGCCAACTACAGATGCATCATCTATTGATTGATGTCCGTCCGACCGTCTGTCTGTCTTTCCATTAGCCCAGCCCTTCGCCCAGCCGTAGATTTCATTTTGTTAGTATTGAAATTCCCAGTTCGCGCTGTTGCTTTCCGCTTTGTTATTTCCTGTAATCTCTATGAATTGGCATAGCAATAGCAGCTAGCTTAACCAAGTTGGTTAAGTTGGCCAAGTAGTTGCATGGGAAATTCGCTAATTAACCAAGAAGCCGGAACAGGTGTTTGCCCAGGCACGAATAATTGAATATTGATGCGTTGCAGGAATAAGTCTGTGCAACAAGCAGGTAACAAGCAATTCATGTTCATGTACAATACACTTGTTGCTCTTATCAGTTGGCTGGAAATCGAAAACTCTTGTTACACTCGACGTCATCCCAACCGTGCCGCGTATGTCGTATGAGTAATGTTTTCGCGCCATCGCTGATCGCTTGGCTGGAACATAAATGACAGTGGAGCAGACGTCTCCCCTGCCCCTGCCACTGCCCCTGCCCCAGTCGCTACACTCCCTCTCGCTTGACATTGAATTGTCGCATCGCTTTCATATGTCGCACATGTCGCAACGTCAGCTCCAATTTCATTGCGTTTAATTCGATTTAAGCTCATTAAACAGAATCGTTTGGAGAGTCAAGTTTAAGTTCGCATTCGCCCACAGTTCCGAATACAAATCCGAATGCAATTCCGAATATAATTCCAATTCCAATTCCAATTTCAATTCCCAATTCCATTCCATTCAGACGTTTGTTTGTTTGCTTGCAACGTCTACGTATAAACGTTAACGTCGAAGTCAACGTCGAAGTCAACGTCGGCGTCGACGTCGGCGTCAGCGTCGGCGTCGGCATTGCCGCCGCTTGCTTTTGGCGCAATCGAAAGTTACGTTTGGGCTTTACGTAGCCCGCATTAGTCGTACGCTGAGTGTCGTCGACGTCAGTTCACAGTCTTCATTTTTGAAAGAACCCAAAAAATATACAAAAATATCAAACCAAATTCAACGAAACAAAAAAGGACAAAAATCCTTTTCAAAAAAAAAAAAAAAATGTAAGCAAACGCTCAGTGAGAAATTACAAAGGACTTTAGTGTTTTGCAGTTCATAAAAGAATTTTGAGTATTTGAAATTTCAACAATGAAAAAATGCCAGTGTTATATCAAGAATTCTATAGACGCACCTCGTGCTTCTTTCAAGTGCGGCTCGCAATTATGTAGAAAGTAGTTGGGTAGCCAAAGCTGAATATATAATATATATACATATATATGTACATATATTCTTTTTTTCAAGTCATATAGATAGACAGATCGTATGGAGGAAGTATAAAGCAATAGCAAATTCTGATTAGGAATTCATCACATTGAGAAGAAATTCTCTTTTTTTGTATATTTCATTTTGATAGTCGTGCGTCTTGAATCAAGAAACCTTGTCAAACTTTGCAGCAAATTAGCAGCTTTTATAATGCCAAAGATTGGACATATATATAAATATAAATATATATATTCGCCTATGCATTTATGGACATATATAAATTTCTTAACATTTGTTTTGTTTGTCAGCTTTTTATTGGATTAGCTATCATTTGGGCAAGCCAGCGCGCTTGCAATTGCCAATTTACTAATTTTAGCATAGTTAGTATATATATAAATGAATATAGCGCTGTATATATGTATGTGTGTGTGGGGCATGTGACTGTGCGCTTCCACTTCCACTTCCACTTCCACTCCCAATCCCGTTCTGTTATTTATAACTATTAATTTGTGCAATTAACTTGCAAATCGCTGCAAACAAACAGCTGATTAGATAAATCAAACTGTAAAGAAGGAATGAATGCAAAATAAAAGCACTCACAAATCACAAACGAATTAAATAAAATGTCAATTTTTATTGCTATTCAACTCGAACTCGCATTTCTCCAGAGTCGCAATTCGCCCCGTTGTCATGCAATCCCATCCCATTGCAGCTCACTTCATTTCGCACAGCATACCTTCCCATTGCCAGCATTCCAATTGGCATTTCCAATTGGAAATCTGCATTTAGTTGGGATTTACGTCGCTATAACAATAAATATGTATAACTATGCCCTAGTTGAGCGCATTTATCCATTTCGATAGTTATTTTATTTAAATGCAAATCAAGCACTTGCCATAATAAAAAACAATACAAAATTAAATTAAACAGAAATAACGAACACAGATGCACAAAACTGTAAACAGTTAAAATTCTGTGCAGGTTCTTTTGAAAAGTTTCCGTATCAATTTTTGTTGCAAATTTTAGAAATTCCACAAGCATCTAGTTGTGCGTAATATACGAGAATAATAAAATAAGCAAGACGAAGAAAAGTGTATAAGATTTAAATAATATATTTATATGTATGTATTTATGGCAACTCTTGTAGCCGCTCTCGCATACATTTACATGCACACACACACATCGCTGTACAACGTACTTGTTAACTGTATGTGTGCGTGTGTGTTTGTTTATGTATATCTGTATTTATTTGAGAGGAATTTCGCTTTTCGCGCAGAATATTTATTCACTTATCTATTTCGAGTTGGTCTTCAAACGGCGGCACGTGGCTGCAGACCAAAAACTGGTTGCTGACCATTCAATTGCCAAATCGTATCACTCACGTGTTAAATGAGTCAAGTCGAGTTATTTGAAATAAATAATATACAAACAAACACACACATAAAGATGCACCATGAATACAGGCAGATAGTTTGTATGGGGCATTAACATAAGTTGGCCATTTCTATGCAAATTACATTTGATTGCAGCTTGTCTCGCTTTGATTGAGTAATTCGTCGTACTTAAACATGCTCACGAGATCGTTTTAATTAGCCATAAATCAATTGCAGCTTAATTATTGCTATTCAATAAACAACAAAAAACATTCCTCTCTACGCACTGCAAATGCTTCTCCCATAGATAACGGAAATATGGGCAAAACATTGAGCAAGCACGAAAGCAAAAACAAACACAGAAGCAACAAAAAAAAAACATGTTTCCATTAAAACGCATTGCAAATGCAGCGTTTCCATAAGCTCTTAGCTCCAGATCTGACTAATTAGCTTTGCTTAACACGACTCTGGGGCCTTTGGGGCCTGTATATGCTGACTAGTGCGAAACTTTCTCAGATTCTTTTTATTTTCGTTTCGTTTTAATTGTTTGAGAACAAGCACTCAACAATTAAATCTAATTAATTAATGTCATCTAAATCACGGACAGCGACAACAGCAGCAACGGCAACGGCAACGGCAGCGCCAATAAAATTGAAAAAACGAAACCGAAACCGAAAATCTTGTCAATGTTGTTGTTGTAGTTGTTGTTGTTGCTGTCGCATGTGTTGATAAGGCCAGATGAACACATTGGGTAGATTCGATTAATTAGCACAAGCTACGGGCGAGGCGTGGCACAGCTCAGCTTGGAGTGGGCGGCCGAACGAGCGATCGGGCAAGTGAGCGAGCAATCAATCCGCGAGATTGGCCAACAGTCGGATGGAGTCGAGCGTGACCGTGGCTAGCGGTTGCTGCAACTGGGTTAATATTCAATGCACAAGAGATAGCTACATAAATAATGTTGGTTTTTGTTGTTGTTTTTTAATGCAGCCAATAATCCCAGGGTCTCTTATTTATGATTATTTTTTATTTTTATTTTTATTTTTTTGCTTTCCAGCAGTTCGGCACAGCTAATAATTTGGAATGGAGCCAAATAGCTATGTGCAGGCCTCGGCGTTGCCCAACAGCAAGCGTTTCGTTGTCGAAGATTCAAGTAAGTATCCCCCAGGCACGGCTAAGCTTCCGGCTTAGAAAGTAATCTGTCCCATGGCGGAAATGCGTTAATGTGGGCGTCGGCCATGGCCAAACAGGCAGCACCAAGCTCTAATGCTCGCAGCCAATCACCGATTATAAACAAGTTGAAGTTCGACGACGACTTGGCCTTGAGAGCCGGCACTGAGAGTCGCATGTGCAGCATGATTCAATCCAAAAACTGCCAGACAGCTCGGCACTTGCTTGAAACTAGATCACTAATCTAACTCTCCCGCTCACACTCCCGCTCACCCTCTCTCTGTCTCTGTCTCTCACGCTGTTGCAGTTACTAAGGTGACCTCTGATGGGGAACCGCACGGCATGATGACCATGGTGGCAGGTTTGTCGGGCCTATTAGCAGCGATTATTATATTGGCCGTGCTCGTTTCGATGGTGGCATGTCGCAAGCGTAAAACGTAAGTGATTAATTCCACAAAATTCGTTGGCCATGTGAAGATTCAGTTAGCTGAAATGTCTTTTAGCTGTTGCCACAAAAGGAAGGCCATGGCGCAGCAAGATCAGGGCAAAACATTGGCCGTGGCCATGACCAGTGTGGAGAAGTCACAGCAGCAGCTGGCCGGCAATCTGAATGCAGCCTTTGCGGAGAGCACACTGACCCTTAGCGTTGATGCTAAGGATAAGGACACGGTTCAGGATAAGGAGAATCAATGGCCCACAGCGATTGTGGTTCAGCGCTATTAGCCGAAATAATAGCGCTCGGAAAGCACGTGATGTTTGTGAACACAAGAGACTGAGATGCCGTGGTGGCTCCAAAGAAGTCGCCACAGCCAAGTAGAATATTAAGCGAATTATATTATAGAATACAATACTTTTTTTTTTTCATAATTTTTATAATTTGAATTCATTGCGACCTCGCCGCACTTTTTTGTGCGTGTGTTGGGCAATGCCATGAAATTGTTATCGATAGCTAAACTATCGGCAGCTAGCCAATACAACAACCGATACTGTAGCCATTTAGTCCGTTATCATTAAAAGATGAAAAAGAAACGCAAAATGTAGCAAAAATTTGTGTTTATGTATGAAAACCCGTACATAGGAAAAAAAATACAAAAATTGTAAAAATATGTTAAATGCATTCAAAGCGCCGTGCTGCGACAGCCAACGACCATGGCCAGCAGCGCCATGCGAATGTACATGCCGTACTCCGCTTGCCGGAAGTAGGCTGCACGTGGATCCGAGTCAAAGTCACGGCTGATCTCCTCGACACGCGGCAACGGATGCAGCACGATTGTCCGCTTGTTAGCCCGCGTCATCAGCTTGGGCGTCACAATGAAGTGGCCACAATACTGCAATGAGAGTAAAATATTCGTGAGATTTCCCTTTGTCAATTGCATTCAATTTTGATTCGCTTACTCGTTGATATTCCTCCTCGCTCTGGAAGCGTTCACGCTGTATGCGTGTCATGTAGAGCACATCAGTGGTGGGCAGCGCCTGCTCAATGGTATCAAAGGTCACCTGGTTGACGCCGCGCTGATGCAGATACCGCGTAATGCTCTCGGGCATGCCCAGGCCGTACGGAGCGACATACTGCAGCGTGACATTGTAGAGGGTTAGCAGACGAGCCAGCGAGTGGACGGTGCGTCCGTTCTTCAGATCGCCGACCATGGTGATGGTCAGGCCGTTGACTGTGCCGATTTCCTCACGAATGGTGAAGACGTCCAGCAGCGCTTGCGTAGGGTGCTCTCCGACTCCGTCGCCGGCATTGATCAACGGCTTTCTCGAAAACGATGCAGCACGCTGTGTGAATGCCAAGCAAGATCTATGATTAGCTTACCATTCATCTATGTATATTTGTTATTCGCTTACCGCAACGGCACCTGGTTCGGGATGACGCAGGACCAGGACATCGGCATAGCTGGCCATCACCTTGATGCTGTCCTCCAGTGTCTCGCCCTTCTTCACCGAAGAGGTGACTTGATCCATGTTGATGACATGGCCGCCCAGGCGCTGCATGGCCGCACTGAAGCTGCACTGGGTGCGTGTGCTCACCTCGTAGAAGATGCTGGCCATGATCTTACCGCGCAGCAAATCGTCGACGGGTCGATCCTTGATCACGCGCGACTTGAGCAGCTGCGCCAAATTGAACAGATCGTTGAGCCGCTCCTTATCGAAGGTGTCCACGGAGAGCACATGCTTGCCCACCAGACAGTGCGCGACAGGCTTCGGCTCCGACAGCAACGAATTCTTCTGCAGATACTCCTTCAGTGTTGCGTTGCTGGAGGAGTCGAGACGCAGACGTGGCGATGGCGACACCGGACGCAGGAAACTGCCCGCTGCCAACGATGTGCTCGTGTTGGCCTCATCCACGAAGTGCACGGTCGAGGCACGTGGGGGAGCAGCGGTGCTGGTTCCTTCGGTCAGGAGGCGAGCGAAGGTGTCGTTGGCATCCATGTCGCTGGGCAGTTCGCTGCCCTCCATTTCTGACTTTTGCGGCAGCGGTTGCTTGGCGCGCACGTTCTGTCCAAAGCCAGGCTGGACGAGCACCTGGCCATCAATGTAGGCCACCTCGCCGCGCAGCACGACGCGATGCACACGACCCGTGACCTTGACGCCATTGAATGGTGTCCACTGCGCCTTTGTCTTCAGCTCGGCATTGTTGATGGTCCACTCCTCGTCCAGATCGATCTCCACATAGGTCTGCGGCTGCTCGGGCAGATTGAATATGTTGCGCGGATTGCGATGGAACTTACGCTTGATGTCCTCCAGCGTGAGCCGACCCTCGTGCACGGCCTGCAAGAGCATGGGCAATATGGTCTCCAGGCCGGGGAAACCGGGCGGCGGTCGCTCCGATTTCTTTTCGGCCAACGTGTGCGGCGCATGATCTGTGGCAAACACATCGATGTACTCCATGTGCTCCCACAGCGCTTCCTGATCCTCGGGCGAGCAGAGCAGCGGTCGCACCTCGGACATGCCAACGCCTAGGCGCTCCACATCGCGTGTGCTGAGGAACAAATGATGCGGACACACCTCGCAGGTGACACGCAGACCCTTCTCCTTGGCGGCGCGTATCAGCTGAATCTCCTCCTTCCGAGCCACATGGCAAATGTGCACCGCCCGCTCCAGCAGATGGGCCAGCAAAATGACGGCCGCCATGCTCTGACGCTCCGCATGGCAGACGATGGGCGCCCGCTTGGGCCAGCGCATCAGATGACGCTGCCAGGAAGCCATATCGCTGAGCCTCAAGGTGCCGAACGTGTCATTCAGATACATCTTCAGGCCGCACGCCTGACTGGCCAGCTCCGAGACATGCTCCCAGTTGCTATCGGAGGCGCCCACATAGAGCGCATAGTCACAGCGAGCGCCGGCGCGCGCCAGCTCCCGGAACTGATTGAACGTCTCGCGATCCACAATCGAGGGATTCGTATTGGGCATGGCACAGACCATGGTGACGCCGCCAGCCAAAGCGGCCGCAGTGCCGCTGGCAAAGTCCTCCTTGTGCGTGGCGCCCGGCTCACGCAGATGCACATGCACATCTATGAAGCCAGGCAGCTTAACGATGCGACGCGACGTCATGCAATCGGTGTGCGTCTTCATGAGCGGATTACGACCCGTCACACGCATCGATTCCACCAGCAGCTTTGTGCACTTGACGTCCGTTACCAGGGGTATGGAATAGTCAACGGCTAGGCGACGTGTCCGATAGCCATGGGTCATGAATGATGAGACTCTAAAATTCAAATTGAAATCTGATTAATGAGCTCTGAAAATCGCATAGAAAGGCGATAATTGGAATAATGAAAGAACGTATTTAGGTTTATATATGCTAGGTAGAACATGAGCCTAGCTATGCATACATGTCCATATATAATATACCCAGATAAAGCTTAAACTAATCTGCTACTCTTCTCCCCTAACCCTATTATAGAGTAAAGCTCTTGATTTGGGGCTTACCTGCGTATGCCACCACCACGCATTGGCAAATTGATAACCAGATCGAATTGCTTGGTGGCCAAGAACTCGGCCAAATGTCGCAGCTCGCCGTTAATGTCATCTGGTGTTGTCTTATCGAATGTCCACTGTACAGACTCCACCTGCAAAAGAGGAAAGAAGAAATTCGTGATTTAGGACAAGCTCATATCATATCTTGGCTCATAGCTCAAGGCCACATCATGCGACGACGCCATTGACGCCATTAGCTGGCCAATGTTAGCTCAGGGCATATAAAGATATTGGATTTTTATGGAACTACACAATAGTGCACTTGTATTTGGACAATGCGAAACACGGTAATAACAGCAAAAACATTGTAAATTACACCTGCACAGTGGAGCAAAGTTGGTAGCGAGACTCAAATACTTAAATGCTGCCAATGATTGATTAATTATTATCGATAACTCGAAATGATATTGCAGAACATTAAAACCATAATTATCGATAGCAATTATCGAAAGAGCGCAATCGTAATTGCTTCAAGAATTTTAATCCAATTCCCCAAGGCAATTACGAAACAAGATGACGAAAGTAAGATCTCAGCTTTAGATCTCTTAATTGACGTCTTATCTTAATTTGTATTTATTCTAATCCAGTAAAATAGGATTAAATGCATTACTCGCATTATTATATAGTCCATTAGTCTAAAAGTCAAAAAGTATTGATATTTATTTAATATAGAGACGACTTAAATATGGAGTTTAACGACTTTTTTGTGGATTAAAATAATTCACTGTTGAACTAGATGCAAATATATTAAGTTAAGATTTACAGATTCTTTTGATTGGGGCTGTCAGATCTACATAATATGGAAAAGCAGTTCGCTTAAAACTAGCCCATCTCTAAATATCAGATAATTAACGCCAAAGAAACCCGCTTGATATTATAAATGTTGTAGAATTTTTATAACAAATAGGTATACGAAAAAATATATATTTATTTGTTTTTTATTTATATATTTTATTTGTTTTTAATTACTGTGATTAAACATTTAGTAATATATTTTAAAAAATTGTTGAATTTATTTATTTTTGTATTCATTTATTTTATTTTTCTTTTTGATTTTTTATTTATATATTTTATGTTATTAATATATATTTTTGTATTTATTTATTTTATTTCATTTTTTATTTATTTATTTTTTATTTATATATTTTATGTTATTAATATATATTTTATTATTATTATTATTATTATTATTATTTTTATTTTTTTTTATTAATCATTAAGTAATACATTTTCAAAAATTGTTGAATTTATTTATTTTTGTATTAATTTATTTCATTTAATTTAATTTATTATTTTTTTTTTTTTATTAGTTAATAAATTTATATTTGTTTTTTTTTTCACATTTGTCTTTTTTGTTATTAATTTTTTTATATTTTTAATTTATTATTAATTTATTTTTTAATTAATATATTTTGCTTGCACATTTGTCTTGTTTTTGCACCACTGTTCGTGTCGTCTTCATGCGTTTCTTATTGGCATTGCCGTGTCTATATGACAGAAATTGTGATAACAATGCCTCCACTTGACTGGCCGGAAGCGTAGGAAGAAACAGCACTTGTTGCCGATTGGTTGTTGTTGTAATACTCGTTTAGACGATGTGGAAAACGAGCATATTGGCTTGGTGCATTGCTGTTTCAAGTCAATTGCAAGTGAGGTTGAGGGCAGCGAGAAAAGAGATGTGAGATGAGAGAAGATAGAGGCAAGAAGGGAAAAGTTTCAAAGCAGAGAATGAGAAAGGTGTGAAAAGAGAAGAGAGCAGCGATATAAAATAAGAAGAAGAGAGGCCAAATGTGGGATGAGAAAAGAGCAAAGAGAGCTGAGAGAAGAGCAACAAATAGAAAGAGCCAAGAGACAAGAACTAATATGCAAGAGAGAGAAGCTATAGAAAAGAGATGATATCACAAATAATTAATAAAATATATAAAAGAAAAGGATATACAAAAAATAGAAGATAAAAGAGAGAAGAAACTTAGGAAGAAAAGCAAAGATTATGCTAAATTTGTCTGCTCGCCCACTCAAGCTAATGAACGAGCATTGAGCAATTGTGGAGAGCCGATTGCAAATTGTTTGATTGTTGTTATTGGTCTTGATGGCATCGCTGGCGATCTTATCTGGGCAACCAACAGCTAGAACAACGACGACGACACTGGCATTGGTAGTTAAATGGAATTTGATCAGTTTAGATTGATATCAGCTAGGAAGAGGTGACAATTGCAATCGTAGCGCGGCTGCTGAAGAACACACACTCTCTCTCTCTCCCTCTCTCTCTCTCTCTCTCTCTCTCTCTGCTGCATAAGAAAGCAATTGATGGGCTGCAATTGGTCCAAGAGGCGAGACAGCGAAACGCTGCCCAATCCATTGCAGCAGCTGCAGGCGGCTGAGGCGCCGCCACGACTGCAGCTGCGCCGCCGCCAGGAGGAGAAGCGCCAAAAGCAGCTGGCCAAGCTGCAGAAGCGCAATGCGCGCAAGCGTCGACATCAATCAAAGACAAAGTCCAAGACAAAGGCGAATGGCAACAGCTTGCGGCGCAGTCTGCGCGGCAGCAACGGCAGCAGGAACAGCAACAGCAACAGTCACAACGGCGACAGCATTCGTGGCAGCCACAATTTGGCGCCGCAGCTGCGACTGCTCGGCGGCAGCAACGGCAGCAGCGCCACGGAATGCGTCAGCGCTTTGTACGCTCGCACGCTGGAGCAGCAGCGCGAGGAGCATCAGCGCATCATCGAGCAGAAGACACAGTATCAGCTGGAGCAGCAGCTGCACACGTTCGTGCTCAACCAGCTGCTGCTGTGCATTCAGTTCTTTGGCCACTTCGAGCACGAACTGGCCGCCATCGATGAACAGCTGCTGGCCAAGCAACGCGCCTGCGCCCAAACCCTCACCGAGCACAGTCTCCTGCATGCCAGCGCCATCGATGCGGCCGTGGCCAAGCGGCTGCTCTTCAAGCCCATGTAAGTCTACGAATATGCTACTCTCTCTCTCTCTCTCTCTCTCTCTCTCTCTCTCTCTATCTTTCTCTCTCTGTCTGTCTTCATTCTGTTTCTGCCTCTTTCCGTCTTCATTTGACCTGTCTCTCTCTATCTTTCTCTCTCTCTCTTTCTCTCTGTCTCTTGTTCTGTTTCTGCCTCTTCTATCTTCATTTGATCTCCCTTGCTCTCTCTCACTCTCTCTATCTCTCTCTGTTTCTTGTTCTGTTTCTGCCTCTTTGTGTCTTCATTTGGAGTCTCTCCCTCTTTCTCTCTCTCTCTCTCTCTCTCTCTCTCTCTCTCTCTAACTCTCTCTCTCCCTCTCTCTCTCTTTCCCTGTTTCCTTGATTTTCCTTCCTTATTCACAGCGATGGCCCACACAGGCAATTGGCCAACGGGAAATCCCATGTGAAGGCGCAACCCTTGCAGAGGACACTGACCTATGTGGTGTTCGAGAATGTGGACATTGCTCGGCCAAATGATGCCAACTACGATTCGATAGCAGCGCTGTGCAAAGTGCTGCTGGAGACGGATTACTACAACACGACGCCGTGCCGGTCGCAGTACGTGCAGCAGCTGGAGCAGAGTCGTTGGCTGGGCTATGTGCGACTCAAGCTGCGGGAGCCGATGCCAATGCAGCGACGTCTGAGCAGCAGCCCGAGTAGTCCCAGCAGCGATGAGGGCGACAACGACATCGAGGGCGTCTACACAGACGGCAGCTCTGGCTACAGCACGGGTGCCGGAACTGTCACCGGATCGGGCTCAAGGAAAAGCTCAAAGGCGGGCTCGAGCTCTGCCAGAGGCAGCTGGTGTGAGGGCGACTACGATCATGTGTATATAGCGCGCCTGAATACGCAGCGTTCCATGGATGAGCTGAAGCTGGTGCATGAGCCACTGCAGCGCAATGTGCTCCCCGAGGCCTGCATACGCCGGCTGGCCAGCTGTCTGCCCACCTGGCTGGAGCAGAGCGACGATGAGGACGAGAGCAATGAAAGCGCCAGCGACGAGGAGGATGACCCTGAGCAGAGCTGTCGTTCCGGCTACGAGACGGTGCAAGTGCTACGCCAATGCAGAATGGAGCAACAGCGACGTCGCGATCTCCTCCAGCAGTGCTACCTGAGCTCCCAGCAGTTCATGAACTACTTTGGTGAGCTGCTGCGCCAGCAGCTAGCCCGGGAGCTGGGCATCAGTCAGGCGCAGTTGGCGGCAAGCAGCTACCGGGGCTGCAGCATCTACACAGCCAACGAGGAGCTGGTCCCGGCCATTCACGTGCCGCACAGCTGGCCGGACTGCGCTTTCGAGTTCAACCTGCGCGCTCGACCGCAGCTAACCAATCTGCATACGGGCGATCGATTCCAGTGGCCAACAACGCAGATGCGCAAGCGCATCCAATCCTTCGGCTTCCATGTGGTGCCCGTGGGCTATACGCCGAAGCGTGCACGCAATCCCTTCCGTGAGCTGGAATGGCGCATCGTGTTCCCCCAGGCGGAGCAGTTCCTGGAGCGCCAGCTGACGCGCATGCAGCTCAAGGTGCTGCTGCTGATGAAGGTGCTGGTGCGTACGTTTGTCAACGAGAAGTGCCAGGCGATGGGCCACATCATGGAGCAGCTGCGCACGCATCTCTTCTGGCAGTGCGAGCGCCACAGCAACGACTGGCCCGAGGAGTTCCTGGGCGAGAAACTGGTGCGCTTTGTGCGCACCTTTGCCGACTGCCTGGCCAAGAAGAAGCTGAGCGACTATTTCATCGAGCGACGCAATCTCTTCGAGCATGTGCCCGAGGATGCGCTGATGGAGCTGCGCACCATCATGGCGGGCATTGCGGAGCAGCCGCTGATGCATGTGCTCCAGGCATTGCGTAATTTGCAGCATGCCGACAATTTCTATCCCAAGCTCAACTATGAGCGGCTGCTCGAGAATCTAGTGACGCACGACTACATGCAGCTGCGCAGCTGGGCAAAGTTCTCAAGGCATCCATTGCCTGTCCGAGAGCAGCCAATGGAGCAGCAGCAACAGCAGCAGCAGCAGGAGCCCCATGATGCCCAGGGCCTGCTCGGACTGCATCAACATCAGGAGCGAACGCGCGGCAAGCTGCGTCGCAAGACCCAAATGCTGCGCGCTCAGCAACTGAAGCTGGCCCAGGAGCAGCGGCGCAGCTCCGTGGAGTCCATCACGCTGGACTTGCCGCTGCTCATGCCGCGTGCATCGCAGACATCGCACACATCCAGCAGTGCTTCGACAGCTGCCCTCGCAGCAGCAGCAGCAGCAGCAGCGCCGCAGCTGAACGATGGCATCGAAATCTTGCGCTGCACCAATCTGCTGGAGCTGCTGCTGGACCATATGCTGGCCATGCTGGCCAAGGCCACAGAGTTTCGCAATGCCCAGCATGCCCAGCTCTATCTGGAGCAGGCGCAGCGACTGTGCCGCCTCTACCAGCAGCTGGGCTGCTCCCAAAACGCCCATCACTATACGGACGCACTGTGCCAGGCGGCCAGCAACATGGAGCGCAGCATTCACAGCAATCAGAGCACGCCCCGGGTCAGCAGCAATTCGAGCCCGATGCGTCGCAAGTCGCTCAAGTTTGTGGAGCATGTAGTGCAGATGCACTCGGGTGAGCTGACGCCACTGCAGCCGCCCACACCGCCAGCCGCACGACGGGCACCGCAGCCGACGCCACCCACTGGCCACGAGGACGACATCATTGTGGAGGCAGAGGTAGTGCTAGCAGTGGCACAGATAGAGGCAGAGGCACAGGCAGAGGCAGAGGCAGTGCCAGTAGAGGAAGCCCCGCCACAGCCACAGTCCAAGTCAGAGACCGAGTCAGAGTCAGGCAACATGCTGCTCGGTTCGCTATTCCAGCGACTCCAGCTAGATCCGGGCGCATTGCAGACGCTTAGCTCCAAGACGGAGCAGCTGATGCAGACCCTGGCGCCGGAATCGAAGCGCAGCGAGTTCCGTGATTTGCTCAAACGCAACACACAAAAGGTGAAGAGCGCCTTCAATTAGCAAATAGACGCAAGCAATCAGCTCAGACGATCAGTCAACAAGCGAATCGATTCGATGGATGGATGGATGGCCTTCAGGTATGGCCGATTAGACCTGATGATAACGGCCCACTGCATATCTACTGTTTAGCTATCTATCAATATCTGGTTAAGCTCTTTACTTATGTACATACATATGTAAGACAAATCACTTCTCTCTTGCAGCTTAATACATGTAAATAGTAAAAGACAATACTTTGCTCGAGTTTTTCTTCGATTATTTGTAAATAATGTTCTTTCTTTCTGACCAATATCTGATTAGCGAAAATAATCAAAATATCCTCTAAAAATATTCTCTTTTTCTGATTTTTTACTTTATAGTTGCCATACTATTTTAATTAAATTCAGCGTATACATTTGCAGATCTCTTTTAGTTACAATTTGATAAATGCCAAGCTTTTTATTAAAGGCAGATTGCAAAAAACTATGAACCACTGTACGCTAAATGAACTTGAGTGAGTTTAGGGCGCGTAAACTGTGCTCTCATTGCAATTAAATGAGTGAAAATCATAGCTCGCAGAAAAAAACGGTTAACCGTTTGAACCATTACGCTCACAAAATCATACACACTCATTCACGCTCTGAGCAAAAGCCTTCGGGTCTCAGTTAAGCGCTTGAACTATTCGTGTAACGACGCTCTTTTCCCGAACCTCGTTAAGAGAGAGCGAGATGGGGCTCAGTCTCAGCTCGGAAATAACTCAAAGAGTCACACATTCACACTTACGTATGCTGTTTGATGTGTTTAGCGAACACAATGCTCGCAAGCATACCAATGCATAACAAAACTCTTTTTCATACTTCATTTCACTCAAATAAACGGTCGAAGAACGAAACAAAACAAATGCAAATACTTGCGAGCCGATCGCAACGAACTCATTAAAAAACCAACAGTGGGGCATTTACTTATTTTGCACAGCAAAAATCATAAGCAATCGGACCAAGTAAGTAATGTTAAATGCATTCAACAGACAATTCATAAGCTTTAAAATCTGCGTTCATGGTGATGCGCTGACGGTGTGCCTAAAATTTGTTTTGTTAAACATGAAAAATTTGATTTCGGTAAAATAAATACATGTTTTTGTATGACAAAATTACCTACTGCATGCATCTGTACGATTATTTGCCATTTTTTAGTGCTTTTATATTTTATATTTTTAAATTTAAATTTTATTTCTTTCTATAGAAAATCGATAAATAAAAAATCTATCGACATTACGTCATGATCAGCTGCTTGATCGTGTAAAATTGAACGAAACCTGGCCACGCTTTTATAAAAAAAGTCAAAGATCTTGCACAAAAGAAAAAAAAATTATTTTGGGCAAACTGTGAATTAAGATCTCGGTAATGCTATTGGAAAAGCCAAACTCGGTTTAATTTTTAACGAATCAACTGACAGAAGATGTACAAAGCTACTCGATAAATAGTAAATAACAAATTGAGACTACTCAACTACAACTACAAGATCCTTTAAATCTTGCGAAAAACTGATATTGCAAGAATTCTGCGCTTCTTTTCTGCATGCATAACATAAACATTTTCTGATATAATTACGGCATGCTATTAACATGACAGACCGCTTAATTGTTATTAGTTTTGCTTTTATTTAGATTTCATAGAATCTCTTATTATTATAAATAATGAATGAATATGAATTCAATGAACAAAGTATCAGTTTTTTTCGCCAAGTTTTTAGCTTCTTTTTTTTTGTCAATCTAGCTTTATATAATTGACAGCACTGTCTCTCATTAACGTAAAGAGTATTTTGATTTTTGATTTGCTCGCTCACGTGCTCTTTTACTCATTCACTTTGTCTCATTTACTCCAAATTTATCAATTTCACTCAATATATTTTGAGCACTGTTAACTTGAGCGTGTTTCTCTTTTTATTATGGTATTCATGCAGAGCTCTAGAAAATTCTTAAGACATGTCAAACGTGTGACAACGTCGAAGATAAGGAAATAATAGAGGAATCTATCATAGTACGGCGAGCACTTAATTATTTTTATACTCTGTGCCCAAAGGGAAAAAGAGTATATTGGGTTTGTTTATAGAGCAATGCCGAGTTTCGAGCTTCTTAGCAAAATCCCTAAATTTTGGAAGCGCTCAACATGCCAGACAATATTCCCAGTCATTCAAATAAAATGATAAAATAACAAGATAATTTCCATGCCGAGTCTATGGTGAATACCACAAAGAATAATTCGAATATTTTCCAAGTATGAAATTGGCTCAACCCTAAATTGTTAGAGGGTTATGGACTGTATCAACTTCAGCATTATATATGTATGTATGTATGTATGTATATAGAGCAGTTAAGTTATGTATGTATATCTTGCTTCATTTCAGGCATACTTACATCAACGCCATGCTCCGCATAAAAGTCGCCGGTGCCCATCGAGGCGTACAGCTTGTAGCCCATTTTGGCCAGTTCTCGAATAGAGGAGAGCAGCTCCATTTTATGCTGTAAGAATAGAATCATATCAATTCATATACATATACAGATATTTTCAGTCAACACACCTTAAAGCTGCCAATGGATAAGAGAATCGCATTCTTGGGTATCTGGAAGCCCGTGGACATCATGGCCTTCAGGTAGGCCTCGTAGCGATTGTCGCCAAAGCAGGCCACCTCGCCCGTTGAGGCCATTTCGACGCCCAGCTGCACATCGGCGCCGGCGAGACGGGAGAAGCTGAATTGGGGCACCTTCACGCCCACCTTGCCCACGCCGTGCAGCACATCGATGGGCTCCACGTCCATGCCTACGATGGCGCGTGTTGCCGTTGCCACAAAGTCATGATCGAGCGTCTTGGAGACGAAGGGGAAGGAGCGCGAGACGCGCACATTACACTCGATGACCTTGAGCTCATTGTTCTTGGCTATCAGCTGCATGTTGAAGGGCCCCGTCACGTCCAGCACGCTGGCCAGGTCGCGTGTGATGCGCTTGATGGCCTCCAGGGTCTCTGCGTTCAGGTCCTGCGGCGGCGTGACCAGCGTCGCATCACCCGAATGGACGCCAGCGTTCTCCACGTGCTCCGAGACGGCCATGCACAAAATTTGGCCATCAGCCGCAACGGCGTCCACATCGATTTCCTTGGCTTCGGTGATGAACTTGGATATGACCACCGGATGCTCACGGCTCACTTCGGAGGCTGCATTCAGATACGTGTCCAGATCCTGATCCGAGTAGGCCACATTCATGGCTGCGCCGGAGAGCACATACGAGGGACGCACCAGACAGGGGTAGCCCACCTCCTGACAGAACTCGACGGCCGACTGGAGATTGGTCAGCTCCTTCCACAGCGGCTGCAGGATGCCCTTGCGGTCCAGCATGCGCGAGAACTTGAAGCGATTCTCGGCACAGTCAATCGACTCGGGCGACGTACCCAGCACTTTCGCCTGCTGCCGATGCAGGTCCATGGCAATATTGTTGGGCAACTGGCCGCCCATGGACAGGATGATGCCATCGGAGCGCTCCATCTCATAGATATCCATGACGACTTCGAAGCTGATCTCCTCAAAGTACAGCCGATCGCACATGTCATAGTCGGTGGACACCGTCTCCGGATTATAGTTGATCATAATAGTCGACTTCTTGAGGTTGCGCAGCTCGCGCAGGCAGCCAACGGCACACCAATCGAACTCCACCGAGGACCCGATGCGATAGACGCCCGAGCCGACGACGATGGTGTGGCCGCCGGGAAAGAGCACATCGTGCTCGGACGCATTGTACGTGTTGTACAGATAGTTCGTGCTCGCCGGCCACTCGCCTGCCACTGTGTCGATCTGCTTGACGAAGGGTCGGATGTTGAGCTCGTGTCGCTGCTGGCGCACCGCTAGCTCGGTGCTCTTGGTGGCCATGGCGATTTGCTTGTCCGCAAAGCCCAGACGCTTGGCGCTGAGCAGCATAGACGGCGTCAGCTGACTGCCGGCGGTCTCCAGCTGGCCGTAGAACTTGATGATGTGCTGCAGCTTGTGCAGGAACCAGCGATCGATTTTCGTCAGTTCGTGCAGCTCCTCGATGGACATGCCGGCGCGCAAGGCTGCGGCCAGCACGAAGGGCCGACGATCCGTTGGCTCCGACAGCTGCTCCTTGTCAACGGCCGCCAAATACGGATCGAAGCCCTGAACATCGCCGTCGACCATGCGCAGCGCCTTCTGTATGGCCTCCTCGAAGCTGCGCCCAATGGCCATCACCTCGCCGACGCTCTTCATCGAGCTGCCAATGTGCTTGCTCACGCGCATAAACTTGGCCAGATCCCAGCGCGGTATCTTGACCACACAGTAGTCGAGGCTTGGCTCAAAGCAGGCTGTCGTATTGCCCGTCACCGAGTTGCGTATCTCGGGCAGCGGCTCGCCGAGCGACAGCTTGGCGGCCACATAGGCCAGGGGATAACCCGTCGCCTTGCTGGCGAGCGCCGAGCTGCGCGACAGTCGAGCATTCACCTCGATGATGTAGTACTGCTCCGAGTGGGGGCACAGGGCGTACTGAATGTTGCACTCGCCGACGACCCCAAAGTGCCGAATGACTTTGAGAGCGGTGCTGCGCAGCATCTGGTACTCGCGATCGGACAGAGTCTGGGAGGGAGCCACCACAATGCTCTCGCCGGTGTGTATGCCCAGTGGATCGAAGTTCTCCATGTTGCAGACGGTGATGCAGTTGTCGTAGGCATCGCGCACCACCTCGTACTCGACCTCCTTCCAGCCCTTGAGCGACTTGTCCACGATCAGCTGAGTGGAATGGGCAAGAGCCTGTTGTGCCAACGTCTTCAGCTCCTCCTCATTGTTGGCAAATCCAGAGCCGAGGCCGCCCAATGAGAAGGCAGCGCGTGCCATCACAGGATAGCCCAGGCGGCCGGCTGCCTCGAGAGCCCCGTCCACGGTGTAGACAGCTTCGGAGGGCGCAACCCGCTCCCCAATCTCGTTGACCCGTTCAGCGAACAGCTTGCGATCCTCTGTCTCAATGATCGACTGAATCGGTGTGCCCAGAATGCGAACATTGTATTTGGCAAAGATGCCCGCTCGCTCCAGCTCAACGCCGCAATTGAGAGCCGTCTGGCCACCGAAGGTGAGCAGGACGCCGTTGGGCCGCTCCGACTTGATCACCTGCTCCACGTAGTCGGGTGTCAGGGGCAGGAAATAGCACTTGTCCGCCATGCCCTTGGAGGTCTGCACTGTGGCAATGTTGGGGTTGATCAGCACCGTCTGGATGTTGCACTCGCGCATCGCTTTGATGGCCTGCGAGCCGGAGTAGTCAAATTCGCCGGCCTGACCGATGGAAAGGCCGCCAGAGCCCAGGATGAGCACCTTGCGCGGACGAGGCTGCGGCTCGGGTCTTGTCGAGCTCAGCCTGGACGCGATTAGTTCGGGCACGCTCTTCTCCGGCTGTCGTATCACATCGAGGAAGACGTCGAATAGGAACTCGGTGTCCTGGGGACCGCCATGATGCTCCGGATGGAACTGTACCGAAAAGTAGGGCTTGCTGCGATGCACAATGCCCTCGTTGGTGCCGTCATTGGCATTGACAAACAACTCCTCCCAATCGCCGGGCAGCTTGTCCAGGTCGACGGCATAGCCATGATTCTGGGACGTGAGCAGACAGCGACCGCTGGCCCGATGCAGACAGGGCAGATTATGGCCACGGTTGCCGTACTTCATCTTGTAGGTAGTGCAGCCGATGGCTGACGCCAGCAGTTGGTGGCCCAGACAGATGCCAAAGATGGGCTTGGTGCCAGCCTGCAGCACGAGCCGCACCTGCTCGACAATTTGCTTGCAGCTGGCCGGATCGCCGGGTCCATTCGAGAGGAAGAGGGCATCGTACTCATCCGCCTTCAGCTGTGCACTCCACGGCAATAGCTGCACCGAGGCGCCGCGCTGCAGCAGGCAGCGAATCTGGTTCAGCTTCAGGCCGCAGTCCATGATGGCAATCCGTGGTCCAGTTGCGCCCTTCGGCGACTTGTACAGCTGCATCTGCTTCACGGCGCACTCCATGGCCAAGTTGCGTTCGTTCGGGTCGTCGAACGGAACTTTCGTTTGCTTGCTCGGCTCCTTGTAGACAATGCGTCCCAGCATGCTGCCCTGTTCGCGCAGCTTCTTGGTCAGGCAGCGCGTATCGATGCCGCTGATGCCGGGCACCCGATTGTCCGCCAGCCACTGGGAGAGCGTGAGCTTGGAGCGCCAATGCGAGGGCGTATCACAGATCTCGCCCACCACCAAGCCAGCCACTTGAACGGCCCCATTGAGCCACTCAAAGTGCTCCGGCAGTCCAAACTCATCCAGCTGGCCAGCATCCGGCACGCCGTAGTTGCCAATCAGCGGATAGGTCAATACCAGAATCTGTGCACTATATGAGCGATCCGTCAAGGCCTCCGTGTAGCCCACCATGCCCGTCTGGAAGACCACCTCGCCGCTTGTGGCTGTGCCCTTGGCGCCAAAAGAGCAGCCCGGCATCACGGTTCCATCCTCCAACTCGAGATAACAATCTGGTGTGGCCATGATTAGCTGCTGCTGAATCAAATCAAATGCCAGAAGTTATTAATGTGATTATGATTCTCTCTATATATGTATATCATCTCTATGTCTGCCTCTCACAATGGGGCTCCTATTGCTTCCTATTAAAAATGCATTTGTTTATACATCTATCCCTTTGGCTGAAGTCAATTCGAAACTCTTTTTACGTTCTCTGTTTACGCTCGAGCACCGACAGAGCTGACGCTGCTAAGCCACACGATTCAAAACATTCTCAAATTGTTTGTCTCACATGCACCTGATACTGAAGCTAGGGCATTAAAGCGAAGTCCAAAAATGTTTACATTAATAAAAAAAAGTGTTTAATTTATGTGTAAATAATCAAAACTCAAGCGATGCAAATTGCATAGAAAGGCTCAGTTTATAAATGAAAGTGAGACCAAGAGAGAAGAAATAAAGAGAATAAATGAATATACAGTGACGAACGTAATTATTCGCACAGTATGCTTTTTAAGCTTTAAAGCAAATTTTCAAGTCTTTTGAAAATATCAAATTAAAAAAAAAAAATTATTTAAATAGATTAGAGTATTTGTTAAATGAAAACAAAAGAATTTTGTAAAAATCTTCAATGCAGAATTAACTAAAATTAAATACGTCAATTTCGCTGAGAGACCAAGAGAGAACTGAAGAGAATTTAAGAGACATATATGAATATATGTACATAAACTATGTATAGCTATATATGTAATTATATATTAAGTTAGATTTGAATCGATAGCTAGAGTATTAGACAAGTCATTCAGCTTATTGTTGAGTTATATGATCAGCTAACGATCGCGTACTTTAGCCTTTTTATTGATGTTTGTCGCACTATGTCTGTAAAGTGTTATTCACTACTGTAGGGTATTTTACAGTTTGAATGGCTGCTCGTGTACATTTGTATTGAACCACATGGCGCGCTTATCATAAATGCAATACCTAAAATGCAGGAAATGTACTTTACAATTACAAGTTCCCATGCACGCATACATACATACATATGCTGGTATGTATGTGAAGCACATGTGAATAAGTCTGAAATTGTTGTATATGCTCCAATAGAGAGATAAGTTAACCACAATTGATTTAGATATGAAATTTTAATTGTTTTAATTTGGTTTCATTTCAAATTATAGTTTATATCAGTTTGTATATTTCAATTAAGCATCTTGATTCCAAGCAACTTCTTTTCCTAACCATTTTCTGATTGGAAAACAATGTGTAGAGTCTTATTAGATCTGTTAACCGGTTCTGTTTTCAATAAGCTACGCACACAGGCACACAAGCCACGCAAGCACACACACGTTCATACTGGCACGCTGCGTTGCTTAATTTAGTTTTGTAAACAAATGTGCGCCGATATAATATTGTATTTATTGAGTACAGCTTTAGGCTACTTGCCGTTTGTTGTTTCACGCTCGACTGCAAGTTTTTATCTTACAAAACTTCACGATAAGTTGGCAAATCGTTTTGTCTGAACAGAACATGTGCACGTGTGTCGTATTCTTTTTACGCACTAAACCCCGGAGCCTATCAACAACCGGCTTCACCGCAGGCTGAACTTATTCTGTTCGATGTGTTGGTCGAGTGTTACGCTGTGAGAGTGGAAAGCGTTGCTTACACTTAAGTCAATGAATTTGTTCGTTGAAGCAGCCACAATAACGAGGCATTATCCTTAGCATCAGCTGTTGGCCTTTCTATCGATATGTATATAATCAAAGAATTTAAGCACGTATATTTTTATAAATTGAGTTAATTTCTTTTATTGTTGCTAAGCATTGTTAATCATTTAATTTATAAAACATCAACATAATAAAACTTGCTTTTTAAAACCATGACCTTGGCGGCTAATCGTAAGTTCAATTGTCAACTATGGGCAACGAAGTCGAAATACAGGTTGCCATATTTGTAGACAGTGTGGCAGCGCTGTGTCAATGGCAAATTTTTGAAATGACCGCGAAGCGTTGCAATAGTTTGAATGTTGTATGGCAACGCTAAGCCGATAAGTTGGCAGCGCCTTACTCTTGCGCGGCAAATTTAAAATTTGGAGGCGAATCATATTACATATCTCTGTGAATAAAATACAGCCAGGAACAGAGCGAAACAAATGCATTAGTTACTGTTGCATTTTAATGCAATATTTATTAATTTTAATTTGTATATATACATAAATATATATATATTTTGGTATATACGTCATGTGCCTGTGTCATACATAATGTGTAAATGTAAATTATATATATGTATATATATATTATATGTATATGTATGTAGTACAAAAGCATAACAAATAAATAACAAGAAATCATTCAATACATATTACATGTTTATAGGGTATTAGAAGAACGCATACATTTTGGTCTACTTAGAAGGGCCACCAGATACTAGTCTGGGATCCGCTTTTGGTTAATAACGCACAGAGAACAAAAGAAAAACGTTTTGATAAATACATTGCAGAGGATCTAAGCAAAATTATAAAATAATATTTAAAAAAAAAAACCGTACATATATGTATGTATATATCATCTATACATACATATATGTGTAATGTAATGTATATGAAATGATAAAATCATCAGCTGAAGAATCGAGCGCACTTTCCAGCGACAAGCCAGCGTAACGCTGGAAAGTGCACTTAGACATTTGTGGGCGCATCCATGCCACAGATGATGGACTTGACCACAGCGGCGGCTGAGAGCGAGGCATAGTTCTGCCATTTGCGCGTGGACATGCCGTCCTTGTAGTCAGAGATGCCCTTAACCAGTATGAAGCTCTCCCGACAATTGCCAATGATGCTGTCCAGCACGCTGCTCATCTCCACATCGGTGGCCAGCAGGCCAAATTTGCGTGCAAACTTTGTGCGCAAGTCATCATTTCGCACCAGATCCCGGCCAGAACCAATGGGACCCAAATGCAGGCGCGGCCGTGTCACGCCATTGATCTCATCGGCGGCAATGGGATGGGCCACCTCGATGACTTCGTTGTTGCCAATGTTCATGAACAACTTGTCCGTCTTGCCCTCCGGCCGGCCAAAGTCGCTCTCCGTCTTCTGGGCGAGCGATTGGTAAGCATCGTTCAAATACGTTTCCCACGGACGCTTCAGCTCCATATTGGCCTGCAGACTCTCGGCGATCTGTTGCAGCGAATCGTTGACTGGGAAATATGTCTTTGCATCATCGCCGGTCTTGTAGACATACACATATGGTTTCTCCTTGCTGTGAGAAGAGAAATTAGAAATTCGATTAGATCTGCTGAGTGGAGTGGAGTGTGTGATACTCACCTGTTGATTAGCGCTCGCTGCTTGTCCACATACGAAATGACAACGTCGCCCAATCGCACGTGCTTCTTGTAGTCCGTATAGTGTGGCACTCCGCCAGCCACGCCCACAATGAAGACATAGTCAACCTTTTGGAATGTGCCCAGCAGTCTGGTCGTTGTATTGCCTGTCGCCGTCATCGCCTCCCGTGTGCTGCCCGCCGACGGCAGCTTGGTGCTAACTATCCGATGTGCTCCAATGTTGCCCAAGGTATATACATTCGATTCGCCTGCGAAGCAGATGGATGCATCAGATTAACGATTAACGCCCATATAAAAGTGATGGAAACACTAATACATTCACGTGTGAACAACTGTGTGTGTGTGTGTGTGTGTGAGTGAGTAATGTCCATTATGCCATGAACTGTGCGGGTGGCTGAGTGTTGTTGAATGTATTTGGATTGTGGCTCAGGTGCGTGACGACAACAATGAATTCACAGGTACAACAACAACAACAACAAACAATATTAACAAAACTCGAGCTAAACTTTAATGCAATGTGTAACCAACCCATGGCCCACTCTCAGAGTGGAACCCCAAAAACCAAAACACCGTTAACGTTAACAACAACAACAACAATGACAAATAAAATAACAAGCGACTTTGACGACAAACAATAAAAAACAAAAACAAAACAAAACAAAACAAGCCCAAGGCCAAGTTCACAATTTCAGTTGTTGGCTTCATAAAAAAATCATAATCCATAATTTATAGGTTTTATATAGCTACAAATATTTGTTAGATACAATAATTGATTTTTATGGCTACAGTCCATAATCTGCAGCTATAATGTCTGTATGGAATATAAGAGATTGGTTTGAATTATTTAATTTCAATTTTAATTTTAATTCAAGAATTAGTTTCATATGTTTTTATGTTATTTTATGTTTAAAATACTTATAATTATATCAAATTCAATAATTAAAATGTTTGATTTTTTATCAATTTTGTATTTTTTTATTTGATTTTTACTTTTGTTTCTTTTATTTTAAATAAATAGATTATTTGTTATTAGCTATTTCCTTGATTATATTTTAGTTTAAAAATTTTTATTTATTTATTTTTATTTTTTATTTGATTCTATTTTATTTTATTTATTTTTTATTTTATTTGATTATATTGTAGTTTACTTTTTACTATTTATTTTATTTTATTTGACTCTGTTTTATTTTATTTGATTATATTTTAGTCGAACATTTTTTATTATTTTTATTTTTTATTTTATTATTTTATTTTATTTTATCTAATTCTGTTTTAATTTATTTTATTATTTATTTTATTTATTTAGTTATCTTATTGCATTTATGAATTCATTTTTTTTATTATTTAAAATTTAGGTATTATTATCTGAATTTATATGACATTTTTAAAACTATTTATTTATTAAAATGTTTTTTTTTTTTTTTTTAATTAATTAATTAATTTGTTTCGCTATTGTTTTTCACTTAAAAAAATATTCTTTTCTGAATTTCATTTTACTTTCTTTTTTTTTAATTTTTAAAAATTTACTTTACCTTTTTTATTGTTTAAAATTTAATTATTATTGTCTGAATTTATATGACATATTTAAAACTATTTATTTATTAATATGTTATTTTTTAATTATTAATTAATTTGTTTCACTATTATTAAAATGTTATTTTTTTTTTTATTTATTAATTAATTAATTTCACTATTGTTTTTACTTACAAAATATTTTTTTCTGCATTTCATTGTACTTGTTTTTTTTTTTTTAATTTTTTATTTACTATATTTATTTTGTTCTTAATTACTATTTTATTAAATTTTTATTTATTAAATGTCTTTCTTTCTTATTATTTTCTGAATTTAATTTTACTTGTATTTTTTAAATATATTTTTTTTTATTTATTAAATTAATTTGATTTATTATTATTTTTTTCTGATTTTTATTTATTACTCATTTTGTAATTAATCTCATTTTTAGAAATTACTAATTTGCATAGTTTAAAATTTGCCCAACATTATTGTTAATTGACATGTTGTGAACTTGACCCCGAACCTACATATATGTATATATATATTCATAAATATATTGTAGTTGAGTTTGTAATGGCTATGTAAATCGTAGGCGATTGGGTGCTTACCAAATCTGCGTTTCTTATTGGATTTTCTGAGTGAGTTCGTTAGAGTGGGATCGGAATCTGTTATGCACACAGACACACACATACACACACATATATTTGGTATATACGCATATGTATATATATGTGCGTCGGGGTTGCGTTCGAAAAGTAATTAATTAATTGATTAATAATTTTGCGGTATCGGGGGAGGGGCAAGCAAACAATTTTGTATATTCAAAATGCATTCAAAATTCGATTCGGTCGGTAAACCGTTACGGTTAGAGTACAAGAGAGCAACGAGTGGAAGATATATGAGAGAGAGAGAGAAAGAGAGAGAGAGAGAGAAACAGAGTTAACGCATTCCATTGCGGGCACTTTGCACTCGACATGTGGCGCCACCTACCGACTGTGGTATAGCGAACGAACGTCTCCTTGTTCTCCAGCATGGCATCCACGGCGAGCTTCTCACAGTATTGAGCCGTTATGATGGCAATCGTTGGCTGCTTGTTGGAGGCTATCGTCGGCATCTGTTTGACCACCTTGATCTCCTTGTCCTCGTGATGGATGCGCGTGTAGGCATTGTATTCCATGGACTTGATGAGGCCACGTTCCTGCAGTGACTGTATGACCAGCAGCACATCCTGCTCACTCCAGCCATAGTCCCTGAAATGAGCGACATTTGGTTGAACAGTGATGGAGGGAGTGAGAGCGAGCTTGACTTACTTGGCCAAATCCTCAGGCGAAACGGGATTGGGATATGCCTGCTCAATCAGCTCCAGCACCTTCTCCTGCGTCAACGGTGGAGATTCAAATTGCGATTCCTCCAGGGAAACTGTCAAGTGAGAGAGAATGGAGATTGAAGAGTTTTAAAAGGCTTTATCCACTCAATGGCTCTTTTGTGTAGCATTAATGGTTATATTTTAGTTTGGGGCAGACAGGCAGGCAGCCGCTACAATTGGCAGTGGGCGTGGTTAGGCGTGGGTTAGCACATGATGCTGGCTGCGATTAGAGCGAGCTGTGGGAGCGTTAACTTAATTGCAGCCAGCAGACAAATTGGACACTTGAGTGCCTGAGCATTGAGAGCGAGAGGGGGCGTGGCTCAGCCACTATTGAAGGCAATGCTCCCAAAAACAGTTTGAGTGCCATTGGTAAGTGACAATTAGCGCCAAGAGTAATGTACGCAACAACAGTTTTAAGAGTATTGCAGATAAACGAGCAATGCAGCTTAGCGATGGTTTGAGTGTCACTGGCAAGTGAGAGAGCCGCGCAGCGTTCACAACAGTTTGAATAGCACGGCATAAAGAGCGCAGCAGCTTAACAGTTTTAATGTCACAGGCAAGCAGGCATACATACGCACAACAGTTTGAGGAATATTGCAAATTGCTTGAAACTGCTCAACAGTTGAAGTATTACTGGCAAGCGACAGAGTGCCTACAAAACAGTTTGGGGTTCATTGCAAATAAATACAGTTTGAGGCAGATTTCTCTGCAGCTACATAGCAATCAGCGGCAGTTTAAGTGCCACTGCAAGTGACGGAGTTTATGCACAATAATTTGAGAAATATTCCAAGTAAAGCATAATGCTAAAATTATTGTATATTTTAATAATAAACAACAGTTGCGAGGTAATTGGTTAGCGACAATTAGCGCCGAAGGCAACGTACAGACGCACAACAGTTTGAGAGCAGTTTCGAAGTTACTCGCAAGCACAGTTTGAACACCACTCTTGTGCAGTTTGACAGTTTGAGGACGTCTGTAAGGGAAGTCGAAGCGTTGCTTGCAAATATGAAGATTCAAATGAGGAAGATTCTAATACAGTTTAATAGCAATCAACAGCAACAGTTTGATGGCCATTGGCAAGTGACAATTAGCGCCAAGGCAACGTGCACACGCACATCAGTTTGAGAGCGACTGTAAAGGAACTGAAAGCTTTGCTTGCAACACACAGTTTGAGAGACAGTTTCGTACAGTTTAACAGGAACTAGACGCATTTATTTATAAATTTGTATTTAGTGTTTTTTGTTTTTGTACTAAAACTCAGTGCGTTTAATTTTTTTTTCTTTTTTTTTTTCTTTTAATTTCTCATTAAATAGATTGATGTGTGCGTGCATTAGTAAGACGAGCGAACGAACGAACGGGAAAACAGAACAACAACAAGAACAAGAACAAGTAACAGAACAACAAAACAAAGAGCAACAAGAGACTAGAAATTATGATGTACAAAAGACATTTGTTTTGTTGTTGCTTTTGGTTTAGTAATTGGTTTTTGGTGGCTGGCGAGGATTAGTTGGCATTGAAAGCGGCGGCAGAGGCGGCGGCGGCAGAGGCGGAGGCACAGAGGCTGCCTCATTTGCGACGCGCGCTCAGCTGCTCGGTGTACATGTCCAGCCAAATGGCCTTCATCAGATTGTCGCCATCACCTGTTTTCTTCTGGGCGAGCAACGCCTCCTCGAACTTGCGATTGCAGTCTCCATAGCAATAGATGATGTAGCCATCGCGCGCTGTGGGCCACATATACCATAACCAGTTGAATATATATATATACATTCATTTACAGACACCAGATATCAGAGATAACAAAAGAGAGAGAGATATATATAGAGAGAGATATAGATAGTGAGAGAGAAAGATACAAAAGAACCCATAAAAGAGATAGTAAATGAACCAAAAATCTAAAGAAAAAAAAACATAAATAACTAAAAGAGAGAGAGAGAGAGAGAGAGAGAGGGAGAGAGGGAGAGGGAAAGGGACGGTGGGCACTGAGCAGGTGACAGCTGGCTCAACTTACGCGGACGTGAAGGCGGCGCTGACGTCTCCTCCAAAATGCGCAGCTCAATCTCAATGGATTGTATCTCGGTGTAGCCATGCTGCAGCAGCTTCATGATCTTCTTGATGAAGCCAACATAATCTGCAATAAATAATTAGAAAAAATTACAAATTTATTATTATTTATTATTAAATTTTAGTTTAAACTTCATATTTTACAGTAACTATTGATGGATCTGCGGCTCACCTCTGGGAAAGTCCTGCGGACTGACTAGCTCCTTGAAGAAGTCCTGGGCAATGTGCGCCTGCTTCTCGTCATTGGTCAGCCAGTCGCGGAACCAGAAGCGCAACGTGCGCGACTCCTGCGAATGCTTGCCCGTATTGGCGCTGACCAGAAAGACACGAAACTCCAGGGAGAGGGCGGCCGCTTTGCTGGCGCTCTTTTGGCCGGCCACCGTGTCCTTGTTGATGATGATGCCGGTGTGATCGCCGCCGGCGACATGGACGCGATCGTTGATCTCATCCACGAGCTTGCGTTCGATCAATATAACGGTACTGTTCGCAGTCTTGCCACGTGGCGTCATCACGACCTGCTCTGTGCGTGGCGGCGTCTGACTCCGGCGGACAGCGTTGCTGTTCTGAGCGCCGATTTGATTTGCTTGTGGCTCGTGGCTCTGCCGTTGGCTCCAATTGCCTTCCGCTGCGACAATTTGATTGCTGTTGTAACTGTTGTTGTAATCGCCATTGTTGTTGTTGCTGTTGCTGTTGCCATTTGGTAGCGTCCCATTGCCATTCGGCTGCGATTTGCTAGGCTTTGGCGGCGGCGGCGGCGGCGCCATCTGTGTCTGACTTCTACGACCTGACATATTTCCCGATGCGCCTAGCGATAGCTCTTGTTATTCTTATTCGATTTTCTGTTCTTGTTGGGTTTTCGGCTCGGCCTTGAGAGAGCCCAGCGTGTTGCCTGTGAAGTACGAAAGTGGCAAAGTTTTCTATAAGTAAGCGAAAGTTTTGTATATATATATATATATATTTCTTTTTTTTTTTAGACGGAAGTATTTGTATATGCTAGCATTTGTGTTTCACATTTCCATATCCGATGCTTTGTCTCCGTCCGTCCGTCCGTCCGTCTGTCTGTCTGCCTGGCGTTGGCAACGCGCCAAACAAATTTGGAATTCATATAATAATTGGTGTCATAAATTCCGTGCCCTCCCCGAGTGCAACCCCCGACATCACCTGGCCAGGCAGTCGACCCAGTGACTTGCTTCTTGCCAAAAAACAAACAACAAAAAATCAACCCAAAAACAGAAGCCAAGAAAATCAATAAGAATTTTGTTACGCCAAGTGCATAAGTGAGCCCAAGACACATCAACAACCCTCCGGCGGGCTGGCGTTAGAGGGCGCAATGCTTGGGCACCCCTAAAACGCTTTGCCAGCAATTAGAGTCAAAGCCTGCCTTGGCTGCCCGTCCGTTCGTCCGTCCGTCCGTCTGGCCAAATGTCACCAAAAGTTTTTTGAACCCGTTAGCCGGGGCACAACACAAATGGGGTTGGATTGTTGTGGCCAGGGGCGTTTGGGGGACATTGTCCGGGTGTACGCTTCGTGCCAACAGAAATTTGCATAAGGTAAACAAAAGTTGCCTGCAGCAAAAAGCTACGGAATGAGAACGGAACGGAACGGAATGGGGCGGGAAATGAAGGTCTATTGCGCACAACGCCAAAGTCAACGTAAAAGCCAAAGGCGAATGAACCAAAAAATAAAGAAGAGCATTTAGAAGACAGCCGGAATGCATAATTGCCAGCAAGGAAGCACAGCTGCTGGCTGGCAGCTAGCAGAAGCAAAAGCAGAATATGCAATAGATGTTCTTGATTTATTCTTTAATTTTAATTATCTCTCTTTAATTATCTTTTCTTTTTATATAAATATATTTAAATAAACATTTGTTTTGATGGCTCTTTAACTATAAATAATAAGTTAAACTTGTATTATTCACGATCTATATTAAATTTTAGTTATGTCTTTCCATAGATAGATTATAAATTAGATTCATTGGTTAATTTATTTTTATACAACTTATATATATTCCTCTTGAATATTGCATATTATCTATGCAAACCAGGTCTGTTTAGAAGTATTGAATTTAATTGAATATTAAAATAATTTATTTATTCATCTATCCATTCATTCATTCATCGGTTATTAAATACATCAAGCCAACGTCTTTAGCTGCTTTTTAATCAATCATAGCATCAAATCGTCTTTTCCTGGACCTATTCGAGCACCACAAAAGTTCAGTTGAGACAGAGAACAATCTAAGACTTCTCAAGGAGTGCTTGAGACTTGTCAGCAATTGCTGCTGAATTTCAAACTTGTTGAGCAGACCTCGCATATATTCTTAGTCAATCTAAGCAGAGAAACCCAGTTAGTCAGTTTCCATGCAAAGCCATCTTTAGAATCGACATGCGATACTCGCTGATATATGTCTGTCTATATTTATAGAGAAATTTATTTATATTTAATATGAATCTTTATTATTTTTTGTATACTTGATATCACATATCAGATTTACATATCATATAGCTTTAGACATGTGTCTCTGCAGAGATATGCAATGCAGCAAACAGAAGCTAGTACTTCTCTCTCTCTCTCTCTCTCTCTCTCTCTCTCTCTCTCTCTCTCTACATTTTATATTTAGAGAGCAGTTAAAGAGCTTTTTAATCAAGCAGATCCCTTTGGTCATTATCGCTGGTACGCCTGGGACAGCAAATGCAATATGATCATCATCATCATCATCATCAATGTCGTCATCATCATCGTTGACATAATGAACGCTTGTCGCAGCCCACTTAATTAGATTAAAGAGCATCTCCCCTGGCGCAGCTGTTGCGACGCAAGAGACAGCAGGAGGCAGACGTCCAAGGGGTTAAAGTCTAAAGGGTGCACACTCGAATTTCATGGCCGGAAATAATTTGCCGTCTGCAATTTCAATTTAAAAAGCAGCAGAAGCAGAAGACGACGACCACAGTTTGACAAACACTGCAAATGGGCATTCCAAGCCAAGCCAAGCCAAGTCGAGCCAAGTCGAGTCGAGTCGAGCTAAACCAAAGCACTGCAAGCCAAGCCCTCGACATGGCCCGGCCAAGGCAACCCACTGGCCCAACCTCCGCGCAGTGAATGCATTTCTCAACTTCCGTTCGCGCATTTTGTAATCTATACACAAGCCAGAGTAGAAGAAGAGGAAGATGGTTCAGAGGAGACAAGAGCAAAAGTGAAGCATTTAAGGTAAAAGCAAACATTCCATCAGCTATGCATATAGTGCGCCGATCTTATGAGGCGTTGTCGACGTCTATCCAAATGAAATTGAAATTCCAATGCCAACTGCTTGGCGAAGCGTAACGCCAGCATTCTATTAGGGCCAAGCTACTGAAGGGTATGGAAATGGTATGGCAAGGGGGTAGCAATGGCACAAAGAGAGGGGAGAGAGAGAGAGAGAGGGGCGAAGAAGGAGTTATGGGTGAGCGCATTGGCGCTTGTTGGAGTCACGTGTGTGTGTGTGTTGCCCGCCTAACCGGCGACCCATTACATTTCATATTTGGAGCGGGGCTTGCCCTGAGGGAGCGAGCGAGAGAGCTGCATTTCCGTTATGCCCAGCAAAAGTTATGCGGGCCCAGCAGAAGAGATGGATGGAGAAGCATGCATAGGTATACGTAGGTAGGGTATACGCAAGGGCCTGAGCGACATTGATGCCCAGCAAGTAAGTCAAGTATAATTGCAGCTCTTTGATTGTACTCAATATATTGTATATAAGATATATTCATAATACATCCAAGTATGTATAGAAGTAGTTAGTGATGGCACGATTAATCATACCATGTCCATTCGATCATATTGCCTCGAATTGCAATTTAATTGTAGCACAATCGTTAATCGTTATCGATTAATTGCTCAAATAATCGCATCACTAGGAAACAACATTTTCGCGCAAATCGTAAGTTGGAAGAGCGAAAAAACAACTGTAATGTAAAGTGTGGAAATATTTCGTTATTTATTTGCAAAAACCCAACCAACATGCTTCAGCATTTAAAACGAGTTCGCGTCTCTCAGGTCTTTAGATTTGTTTCTTTAGCGACCCAATGAAAATTCTGATTGTGAGCAGGCACATGGAAGTGGCTAGCACGAGCCAACAATCAAAGCCAATGGAAAACACATTTCTGATACATTTTTAAATGCTTCGGATGGCTTCGAACATGCCAAGATGGCAAAGTAAATTGTGGAGATGATTATCGCGGATAAGAGCTACTGTTACTGAATTCAACACTAAATATGTAAGTAATAATAATAATAATTAAGTAATAGTAATAATAATAATAGTTTTGTTTTCGATTAATATCGAGCTAATCAAATGATTATTTATTTGTGTAAAAAAGTAGTAATTATTTATTTAGTATTTTATAAGTAAAATGCTAAATAAATAAATAAATAAATTATAATTAAAATACTAAATAAATAATTTTATACAAATATATTTTATAAAAATATTTTATAAGTAAAATACTAAATAAATAATTACTACATTTTTATACAAATAAATAATAATTTTTATTTAGTATTTTATAAGTAAAATACTAAATAAATAATTACTACTTTTTTTACAAATAAATAATCATTTGATTAAACGATTATTTCCACTTTTGTTCGATAAATTTCGATTAATAATCACGCAGCTAAATTTAATCATATGATTCAATAATCGATTAATGCAAATTTTGTGCCATCACTAGAAGTAGTACAATATTTATAGATAATAATATTGCTCGATAAAGTTATAGATAAATTGTGAAGAAGTTGAATCGATATATAGCTTGACACCATACAAATAATAATAATAATAATGATAATGCTAATGATGATAGCAATGAGAATGCGCAGAATGAGCTGATAAATGTTAGTCTAATGTTAATTTTGTGTGTTAAAAATAAAAAAAAATAAATAAAAAAATAAATTTAAATTACATGAATGACAATGATCATGTTAATGATAATGATAACAAAAAAATATAATAAATTTAAATAATGAAGCTGATAATAGTCCATGTCATATTTATGAATGAATTATCATAGTCACTGTCATATTCTTGATCAGCTAATAAAGACATGTTTAAGATAATGCAAATAAATATAAATTTTATAAAAATATATTGAAGCACGAATAATAATAGACTAGAGTCATAGCAAGTAGTATATGATAATCATATCTTCAACCAAGCTTGCTCTAGCATAATATTTGAAATAAATGCCATTTGCAGGGTATGTGGGATTGGGTCAACGTTCGCTAGTCATCGCCACGCGTTTAGCCCACACAGCAACAGCAGCAGCGGCAGCGGCCCCCATGCAAGCAACAATTCGCTGCGGGCTGGTCGAGTGGGCGCTTTTTGCCAAAGTCACTGCGAAAATCTAAACTAAAACCGAAAAAACCGCAAGACCCACTCAACTAGCCTAAATAGGAGCAGAAAAAACAACAAACAAACAAAATACCCATACACAGAGAGAGCGAGAGAGGGAGAGAGTGAGCGAGAGAGAGAGTGAGATCGCGACGCCCATTTGTTGCGGTTTCCTGTTGCTTGTGGGCGCCGATCTGGCCTAGAGCTAAAGGCCGAAACGAAAGGCAAATAGGCTGGAATAAGTGAGGACTTGGAGGTTAGGCAAAGATTAAGCAGATCGAAAAGAGATGATCAATGATAGAAATAAGGCAAAGTTAACGCAATGTTATCGATAACTAGAAAAAGTCAAAGGTAAAGTTTCGAGTATGACAATTAGCTGAGTATACGAATAAAACAAAGCTCAAGGCAGGAAATTATGAAAAACTTTAAATAACTTAAAAGACAATGAACAATGAACATTAGGAACTAGGAAATATTATAAATGATTCATGAACAAGCAAAGCAATAAAAAGCCTTGGCTTATCGTGCACAAAGAAGGTTCAAATGAAACGCAGAACTAGTAAGGTGAGCAGGAAAGACTATATAAATATGATATATATATATGTGATATATATATGATACATATATATATCAATAGCTATATGCTATCGATAACTAGCTAGCTGCTGTCATTGAACTTGCATTGAAAATGTTTCAGTGTATTTTTGGGACTGCTTTAAATTGCGACGACATCGCAGCAATGCGAAATGTCAGTCGAAATGAAGCACATTAACATTCATTTAATGCTGGCGCAGCTATCGAAAATGTTTATAAACAAACAAATTGAATGGCGAGCATATGAGCGATGAAGCGTTTTCTATTTCAGTGCACAGTGAAGACAATCGCGAGCAGAACGAAGAAAAAGCAATAATAAATAATTGTGCAACTCGCGCAGATGAGACACGCGGCTCACTATATGTATAAATAATATCTATATTTAATGGCTAGAAAAGAGGCCACACTCACTTGCCCAATCAGCTAGCCAGATGGCGAATGGCGGCTAGTTTGCCCATGTGCCCAAGTGTTTACTGTAGCTGACCACCCACATTATGTGTGCTAGCCCCGTCTCCGGCCCCTGCCCCGGCCCCTTCCCCTTCAATGATCTGGCTTGCGTCTTCCTGTGCCACAAAGGGGGCGCTCGACTCTTATCGCCTTTGTTTACAACAACAACAACAACAACAACAGCCCAGCAACTGTTAATTACCCATTTAAAAAAAAAAAAGTTCAATCGAGCTCAACGCCTGGCCCCACACACATACGTGACTCATTAGCTGCTGCCTTCAATAGCAACTATGATTACAGTGCAAGCGCAATACTATATATATCGGATATATATATATACAATATAGGTCGAGCTTATTTATGACCAGAAATCGGCTAGATATATTTATATACATGTCACGTTCGCCTCGTTCTCTAATTACACTAAACAAATTAACTCAAATAATGCTGCAATTAGTTGACTTTATACAATACTAAACTAATGCTCGCTCAGCGAGCGAATGGAGTCTATTAGTTGTCAGCTATATATCTATATCATATGTCAACATCATATCTATATCATATATGCACATCCAAATCTATATATCTCTATACCTGCCCTACTCTGCCCATTAGTTCATTCAGCTGCTCTTCAGTTAGTTCTACATTTCTAGTTAGATATATAGCCTGAACAGATATAGCTATGTATTATATATGTATATACCTTATTTAACACTTTTTGGCGAGCATTATGCAGTAGGGCTGGCACTGCTTGGCCAAGTTCTTAAGTGTTTTTTATATTGTTCAAATTTTTTGTGGCAAAGATTCGTATTATCTTTCAAGTTCAGTTTATGAAGGTCGGCCTCAGCGCTGAAACTTTTGTTTTATTATATATCAAATTAAAAAGTTGTAAAATAACAAAAAAAAAACATGTTACAGTAGTCACTCGCTTAAGCAATGCTAGAATAAAAACCTTCAAGAACTTGTATTTCAAACATGTTTTGCCTATGGAGCTGAGTTCATGAGATCATGAGCAGAGTTTATTTTGATTGTTTCGTAACATATAGAATATATAGTAAACTTGAAACATAGTTTTTACTGATTAAGTATTACTTAAAATAAAAAAATATATAATTTTAGATATATATAGCAATAAGTTAGAGTTTTTTTTCAACATCTTTCTCTAATCGCTGTAGCATTCTTGCCGTTATTTTTCAAGATATCTTGAGCCTAGTGCAACGTTCATTGCTAGATAAACCATTTCTATATGCTAACTAATGCTAATTGTTTCTACATGAATTCAATTCAGCTTTCGCACTGTGAATGACTCATTTGAAAGGAAGACTGTGTTCCGACTTAGATATTCAGCTAAGCTGCTTACGCTAAAGCAAATGCAAATGCAAACAAATCTAAGGCCTCAATGCTGGAAATGAACAGATATGTGGACGACTGCTCAATGCACGCCAAAAGTATCTTAAAGTATTCAATATTTATGCTAGTTGTTGAGATCTTGAGATCTTGTGATAGAAATCAAGTAATTGAGTGATCTACTGCAAAAATGTTGAAGTGATCGAGTGATAAACTTATCTAGATAATGATAATTAAGTTATCAAGTATTAAGGGATCAAGTTATCAAGTGATCAAGTTATCAAGTGATCATCATTTCATCAACTGTCAAGTTTGCAGATCAAGCGATCTAATTGCTAAACCGGATCAATTTAGCGCTGTGAAATGGATGCCTTCTAAAAAAACTTCTTAGACTTGATCTGATGGATCTCTCTCTCTCTCTATCTCTCCCTCTCTCTCTCTCTCTCTCTCTCTCTCTCTCTCTCTCTCTCTCTCTCCTCTCTCTCTCTCTATCTCTTCCTCTCTCTCTCTCTCTCTACATGTCTCTCTCTCTAGCTTAAAAGTTATCAGCTAATCCAGTGTTAGATCTACTCTCTAGATCATGATCAAGCTAAGAAGTAATCTGCTGATGAATTGATCAAAGCGAAGATCAGGCTAGCGCTATATATACTATCAAATGAACAGCTTCAGAGACTTTTTAAACTTGCTCAGATGATCTTTCGCTCACTCTGTATGTCTAGAGAGCCAATATACCCTTTCACACATCATATACGAGCACAAGTCCAGCTATTCACATACACTAGCGAGAGCATTTTAGGCAAATTTAAAAAGCAGAACACGCACACAGCGAGTTTTGGTGATCAAATATGAGCAAGAGCTGAGAGCTGAGTCTCAATTCGATTTGAGTCATCTCGTCATCAACATTGTCATCGGACATTTCATAAGATCCAGTTGGGGCTGCGGCAATGTAGTCAGCTGTTTATTCTTGAGTCTGACTAAAAGGCGGCGAGGGTCGTGACGAAAATGGAATTGAATAGAGGCTAGAGTAACGATTTGGCAAACTATTCACATTTGCATATCGCACAATACGTGGCGCCGACAGCGTCAAATGATTCAATTAACCAAACACGAATACATGTGCCCTGATTCATGAATACCACCTCCCCTATGCCCCTATGCCTTCCTCCTGCTGCTGCCCACCTACTCTATTCAAAATTCAATTGCAGTCAAGAGTTCACGGGCAATTTGGCAAAAACAAAGGTCGGCCCCTGTTGGCCTTCTTCTTCTTCTTCTTCTCTTTCTTCTTCTTTCCCTCTCACGAATCAAGTCAAATGCAAACTGTAATAAATTGATATAATTTACTTTAGAGCCAAAGTACAATTACCAATTGTAAATGCACTGCGCAAAAAAAAAATAAATAAATAAATATGCGTAATTCCGTAATGAATATTTTGAGTTTGAATTCCTTGAAACTAGAGTAGAAACTTATTCATTTTAGTTAGACTTGCAGTTTTCAGAATTTACGATATTCACTATGTGAATATCTCTTTGTACTGCTCTTGCCCATTTACGATATTCAATACGTATAGCAAAACCTTTGCTGACCATATACGATATACAATAGGTTTTTTCTGAAAATGCTAGCTGTTTGAGACTATCTTACTTGCCCATTTACGGTATTCAATACGCATAGATCGTACTGTAGCTCAATGCAGTGGCACATTACCCATTGACGACATTCAATGTGTGATGGTCTCTTTGTAGAGTGCTGCTGTTTCAGACTAGCTTTCTTGCCCATTTACGATATTCAATATATGGCAATCTTTATGCTGCCCAAGGCAGTCTCCTATGATTTGTGTTGCCCATATACGATATTGCATATGCTAAGATATTGCTGTAGAATCGAGCAGTTTCAAACTATTGTTTTTGCCCTTTTATATATTAATATATATTTCACAGACATTGTAGACATTTACGATATTCAATTTACGATATTCAATCACTCAATATCATTACCATTACTTTTCTAGCCCATTTACGGTATTCATTACGTAGCCATCTTAAATATATTAATGTACTTGTGCGTAGACGTTAAAGATAATGCATAATTGTTTCCATTTACGATATTTGAAATATTTGAGAATGTTGCCGCAACGTCATTCCATAAAAGTTGACCATATACGATATTGAATTAGTGCAAAATCTTGCTGTAGTTTTCTTTGAATATATTCTTATATTGTTATTTATTCAATATTCAATTTGAGATTCAAATTTCTGCTGCTAATTGATTTTGTTTGAGCTTTTTCTTTACGATATTCAAGATATGAAAATCTATGCAACTGATTATTGAGACATTTCATAATTGTTGTTAATCTTTTACGATATTAAAATATATGAATTGCTTATCAGATCTCTGGGTCGACAGTCTGTCTAGAGATAAGTCCAATAAATTCTTGGGCAAATGCCAGAAAATGTGCCAAATAGACGAGCTGTTTGGAGAGCCAAGCGTTTATAGATGTATAGATATATATATTTATATATATATATCTTTTTTTCGTCAGACACCTTTGAATTACAATTTCCGTTGCGTTAGATACATATTTTTTTTTTTTTTTTTTTGCCACGCCAAATTGACTCGATTGAGTTGGAAATGCGGCGCAGATGGAACTCGATGGGTTTTTCTTTTTTTTTTGCTTTTTATTTCTACTTCTTGAGTTTATTTTGCTTTAGTTATAAATTTGAGGCCCAAAGCCAAACAAATACTTGACACAAAACAAGTTGAGTGGGCGACCAGATCAGATGCGTTCCAGATGATGATGATGATGATGATGATGACGATGATGATGATGTAGATAGAGAACATTATAATTTGCTGTTCTGCACAATAGATGGCACAGATTGCGTGTTCTGTTTAGCTTGGATTCTAGTTGGAATATTTCGTCACGAAATGCTTGCCCAATGCGTCATCAATGCACAGATGGCCAGCGCGCTCATGGAGCGGATCAATAAAAACTGCGTTAAATGCAATTATTGGAGCCCGCCAGAGCCAACGCTCTCACGCGCTTCCCATTCATTCACTCAACACTTTTCACTCGCTGCCCATCATGCAACAAGGAAATTTGACACACTTTGTGTGGGCCGCACTTAAAAGCTAATTGCACAAAGAGCGACCCACAAACTAGCCGCCCTTAAGCAAACGCCCTCTGCACACCATGACATGGGCTGGACGACCATATATATACTCTAACTTTTAGTTAACGCAGAGAGAGAGAGAGAGCTAGTCAAAGATCTATGATCTAAGACAAGTTAGATCATAATAAAATATATTTCCAAAAACTTTTATGCTTTCCACGCTGATATCAAGAGCTAATATAAAGGCATTCATTCATTCTAAGAACTATATATAGTATATATATATTTTTTTATATATAACATTTACAGCATTTATCTAATCTTTGGAATATGCTTGACAAATTTATGAGCAATTTGTGAGTCAATGTGAAGTTCTGTAAACTTGCAAAATCTAGAATTTGCCAACTACATGGAGCATTCGAGTGAGAGCGGGGCTTTTGGCTCTTGCTCTACCTTTGAAATGTCTAGCAAGTTAGCCGACAGCTCCACACACACACACACACACTCACTACTCACTCCACACAGCCATAGGCCTGCAGCTCTTCAGCTGATGGGCTTCGTGCATGCGATGCGCGATGCGTTTATGTGCGCCCGAACTATGCTGTGAAGAGAGTATATTGGTTTTGTGAGCAATAATGAAGTTTATGAGAGTTGAAACTCGATTGAAATAAAGCAGCATTAAGAATGTCTGCTCATGCAGGCGTGGCCTGTCGTAGCAGACCTTAGCGTTGCTTATATCTCTATATAATGCATGTATAGCTTGAACGAGTATTAGACAGTCGTCAAGTGCTGACCGCCATGCGTTATTACTTGTTTCCCACTGTTGCTGGCTCTGGTGCATAAATCAAGACGTTAAGACGACATGGCAAACGGTCGAACTGACAGTTTTATGACCACAACAAAACTGGGCCACAATGCCGGCCATGGCAACTGCTCAGCAAGCAAGCGATCCACCCCAATGTAGCGAGCTAATAGGGGATTTTTCTAGTTTGGATATGAGTTTCCCTTTCTAGTTTCCAGCTAACTGCATTGCAGGGGTTGGCTGAGTGGGTGGGTCGTATTATGACCCAGTTAATTACGCAATGCTCATATTGGCCCTGTAATTGGCCAAAGTGGAAATTAAGGAATCAATCCAACTTGCCAGACAGCCCCATTCATTTCTATTTATAGCTGCTCAAAACTTGACTCCAAGAATGACAAAAACTAAAAAAAAAACAGGGTGAAAGAGTTAAGCGATTTTTTTTTTCTTTTTGGCTCAATCAAGCTCACAATTTCCGCTCTTTCTTTAAGCCATCATTTAATTCTAATGCCACAAGCACTTTCGACGACTTTTTACCCAGTTCCAGTTCCAGTTCCAGTTTCAGTTCCTCTTTCCGTTTCAGTTCCACTCTCCGGCTGAGCCGCTGGCCCCTTTGTGCCGCTAATCTCAAATTGCATTTGATTGTCGCCACGCAAATGAGGTTACACTTACACTTACACTTACACGCACACACACACATGCACATGCACTCCCTCACATATACAGGCTTCACTATATACTCCATATCAATTTACAGTAATTGCGGCTCACGCATGCCCCCCCTGACCCGTACATGTAAAAAATAAAAAATAAGTAAATAAAAAAAAAACTTTATTCAGCGCGAAAAGCAGACTAAAAAGGCAAGTTGAATCCCATCGACTGCATGATACTCTTTAAAATATACTTCAATTTAAATTAAAAAATACAACAAATTTTACTTGGATAAAAAATTAAGAAAAATTCATTTAATTAATATTAATAAATATTTCAATAATTAATAATTAAATAAAAATTAAAAAAGAAAAAACTAATAAACCCTTTTTCACATCCGAATACTAAACCGTGGAAATTATTTTTAAATGCCAAAGCCAGCGCAATTGGCCAAATGCGCTCAAGTTGAATGAACCGCAGATGGCCCAAAAGAAAAACAAAAAACAAAAACAAAATGAAATGAAACGAAATGAAATGTGTTTCAAAATACACGTCTAAAGGTGTAGAAAAAAATGCTTAAGTACAAAATCATTGAGAATATTTGGAGAGTACATGAGGAAAATATACATACGTATATGAATATATATGTATATACACTTTTAAGCAACATATACACATATGTACAGGTCTGCCTTGTATAACGATCCTTCGCTGAAGAGATGCAGCAAAATAATAAGGCAAATAGATATTAATCTAGCACCTTATTACGAAATTGAAAAGGAGCCTAAAAAAACCACACACTAAAAACTGATAACAGATTTGGCAATTATAAAACCAGTAGAAGAACCACAAGGTCCCACAACTAGTTTCTTAGCCAATAGCGAAAACTATGTTGAAGAAATATCTTCTGATGCAGCTATTGCTCCCTCAAAGATCTTCGAAGACAGTGAAACAGATTAATTACCATATGAAGTTTGAAGAATAACAATAAAGTTTTTAATAAAGCTTTATAAACCTTTTCATATCTTGTGTTTTGTCTGAACTTTAGTATTGAGTTGAGTATTTTGTATGTATTTTATTATTTTTTTTTTAAATCTATTGGAACATAACCCCCAAATTGAAAACTATGTCTTAGATAAAGCGCAATTCTTCTGGAACGTAACTAGCGCGTTATACGAGGGATACCTGTATATATATAGGGCGAGTCACTACTGTACAGTAAATACTTGATTAAGCTATCCATCAGCCCGCATTGAATTGGCTTTGAGATCCATTTCACACATTTAATATATATTTCTTTTCATTAGTTTATTTGCAATCGCTTTCTTTTTGCTTTACTTTCTTCTCTGCTCTTTCATTTTGCAATGTTTTGCTTCTTTCCATTCAATCTGAGTCAACTTTCATGTTATTCGCTTCTCCAGTAACTTGTCAACTTCGTAATCAATTTTCAATTTACTTTTATTCAAAGTTTGCTTTGAATAATAATAATAAAAAAAAAAAAAAACAATAATAATAATAATTAAAATGTTAATACATATATATTTTGTTACGCATTTTTTTTTATTAAAAAAAAAAATATAATAATAAATACAACTGTAAAGATATAATTTTATCTGAATTAATAGAAAAGCAATAATTTGACATATTTTTTTCAATAATTTTAGTTTACATTTACTTAAATATTTTGTACTTATTTTTGTGCAATTTAAATTTTTTTAGTCAATTTTTTTAATGCAATTTTTTTATGCATTTTTTTTTTAATTTTATTTTTTTTTTATTTTTTTTTTGCTTTTTTATTTATTTTTAATTTTTTTTTTAATTGTTAAATTTACATAAATTATTTTATTATTAAATTTTTATTATACTTATACTTATTTTATTTATTTTTGTGCAATTTTTGTTTTAGGTAATTTTATTTTATTTTTAATTTATTTTTTTGTTTTTTTTTTTTTTGCTTTTTTTTTTAATTTTATTTAATTCTTAAATTTACATGAAATGTTTTATTATTAAATTTTTATTGTAATTGAATACTTATTTTATTAATTTTACTTATTTATTTTTGTGAAATATTTGTTTTATTTATTTATTTTTTTGTTTTTGTTTATTTTTGCTTTTCTATTTATTTTATTTTTTAATTTACATCAATTATTTTATTATTACATTTTTATTATAATTGAATACTTATTTTATTGATTTTACTTATTTATTTTTGTGCATTTTTTTTATTTTTTAGGCAATTTTTTTTAAATTTTTGTTTTATTTATTTATTATTTTTGTATTTATTTATTTATTTTTGTTTTTTAATTCTTAAATTTTCATGAATTATTTTATTATTAAATTTTTATTATGATTGAATAGTTATTTTATTGATTTTATAAACGTGATTAATTAATTTAATTATTTAATTTACTTGCTTTATTTATCTTTTTTATTATGCTGATTATGAATTAATTTTTGTATTTTATTTCATTTGTTTATTTTATATATCTTACTAATTTCTTCTCTTACTTCTTTTTATTTACTTTGCCAATATTCACTTTAAATTTATTATTTTCTTGCCCAGAAATTTCTAATATTTTGCCTAGTCAGCTTATATACAAATTTCTATATAGACATCTGTTTAGGATCAATATTTCAGCTATAAATCGTAATTCGTGTTAAACAAGCAAAATTTAATTTAAGATTTTCTCTCGTTCTCGCTCTAGCTTTCCTTCCCCCTTCCTCTCTCTCTCTCTCTGTCTCTTATTTTTGCGCAAACTTTTCTTGTTTTGTTTAAATTGCTCACAAAATGAGATCATTTTCTCGCTCATTCAAATCATAAAAAAAAAACCTTGTTCAAAATTTGCATGCAGGTCAAAATTTGTATACAAACTAGTGCATCAAAATCTAAACATATGTATATACATATTTAATTCATATAGATGTTGTTTTTGCATTCGCATTGCTGTCCAGAAATTACTTGAGACGAGGCGTTTTAAAACGCTAGCGTTTTTCGCCGCCTTGCATTTTGGCTAGACTGCAGCGCATTAAAGTTAATTTGAAATGCATTAATAATATATATAATAAGCATATTATATATACTATATTTATAATATATGTAGTCTATAGAAATATCTTTGCTTTGCGTTGCATTGTTTGAAACGCGCGCGTTTTCAGCGCGTTTTTTGCAGCTTAGCTCAATGCAAAAAATATGACTTTTACTTTAAGTGAAAGTACAATCGATTGTGGGTGACGTCTAACCTACCTCACCACACAACACCACACCGCAGAAAAAATAAAATAAAATAAAATAAAATAATAATTATAGTATAGCCCACTTTAGACTCACCTGTTGCTGCCGCTGCTGCAAATTGTTGTTCTTTTTTGCACTTGTGTTTATTTGATTTTTTAACAGGTTTTTTTGTTTCTTGACTGGAACTTGTTCAATTTATACTTTTAAAACTCTATGTTTCTGCGCTACGAATATGAATAGAAAATAAACTCAAGTTGATCAAAGTCGCTCTCAAACTGTATCGGGCAGTGACTCGTCAACTGTGTGAGACGCTGAGTAGATGCATTACAACCCTAGCATACTCAATTGCCATAAATGTATGCAGAGACAGTAAAAGTCAATCTAGAACTGTAATTGGCAGTGACTCACAAACTGTATATGTAAATCTAAGCAAATAAACAAACATTGCAATGCAATGGCATGCTCCACATTACTATGTAAATACAGGGTATATGAAATGCCATAAATGGCTAAATACAACCATGCTTATGCATGTGTATGTGTGTGCGTGTATCTATCTACATATTTGTGTATTTTATCTTATCGTGTGCCTTGAGCAATTTCTCATTATCAACTGATAAGAGCGACGGCTGCGCCTCAAAATCGATTGCTAACTGAGCCACCTCTTCTTCTTCTACTCTTACTAGCTGTAGTTGTAGTTGTAGCTGTTGTTGTTGTTAATAATATTATTATTGTTTGTTAGTATGCCGGAAACATCGTTTGTAACTTTAGTCATCAGCAATTTTGAACCGTATTCAGAATTTGCCCAATGAGCTCATGACAAAAGTTTCATTCAAATGACGTCATGGCCAACAGCATTGAACTTGATCGAGAATTTTATATGGCAAAAAAAAAAATACACAAAACTAATTGAGAGTTCGTGAGGTCTGAGAGAGAGAGAGCAGCATTAGAGCAGATGATTCATATAATATACAATAAATACGAAAATGACGTCAATAAGTATTTAAAAATAAATAAGAGTTGCACTTGACTTATTTATGTATATATATGTCTTAAATTATTTAAAAACAATAAACAATAAACTGCTAAAAGTCACAACTAAAAACCAGCTAAACGAGCAGCTGGTTTACCTTCAGAGATCGCTATTCAAATTGGAACAATTGTTAAGTGCACGAGCACATATACACACGCACGCACACACACAGCCCAAAGAGACATGGACAAGTAGATTTGGAAAATTGCACTAAAACAAAAAACAAAAAAAAGCAACAAGTATATAAACAGCACGCACACACGATTGTTGTCTCATCTGCTTGTCCCTGTGTGTATGTGTGTGTGTGTGTGAGTATTAAATTACGCATGCACGCGCGTCTATTTTTAATAAGTTTTTACCGTTGTTTACGTCCTGTTGCGCGCGTCGCTTACAATGTAAATACACGGAGTACGCGCGTAAAATGCCGGCTGCGAGTCGTACACAAAATAAAAGCTCGCGTTACACACACTGCGTCCGTATCGTTCAGTGAATTAATTTCAACTGAATTGTCGTTGCCATTGTGGTTCGAGCTACTATATCGATAGACTGCATCGCGTAATTATCGATGTTGTAGCTTTCGCAAATATATTTCGGAATATTTATGATTCTGTTTACATTGCTTTGCCAGCGAATAAACAATCAAGTGAAAATAACGTTTCTGGTTTTGTAAGCAATATGTTGGATTTTATTGACATAAGGAAGATGCTTTTCGTTTCAAATGAAAAAAGCCCCAGAGATAAAGTAATCGATAGTTAACCATCTTCTCAACAGCTGTATGCAAACATATACAAATACTGAGTAATAGATGGCGCTAGTAACATTTAACGGACAATAAACAGAATTTCCTCTTAATGTGGAATATAAATAAAACCACATTTATTTTGCGAATAATTAATTAAATGATGACTCTTAGCAAAAAAAAAAACCGCTCACATATCGTTGCATTCTGCATGCAATAAGTTTTTATCTAACATCGCGAGCTAGCAGAGTGTAATTATGAAGCAAATAAACAATTGCTAAGCCATAGGCGCAGCCCGCAAAAGCGTTAAACATGCAATTTGTTGACAGGCGCCAATGGGCTGGCTAGCTCATTGATACTAGAAGAAAATCTACAAAACTGGCCAGTCAGAAACGAGGTCTGCAGCAGAGCAGCAGCAGTAACAAAAAAAAATATAGAAAAAACGAGCAAAGAATGCCAAATGCATCGTTATTACTCCTTATGGGCTTCGCGATGGCGACACCTGGCGGCGCAGTGTGTAAGCTACAAATTGAACTTCGCTAAAAGTCTCCATTACATTTTCTACACAATTTCGTTTATAGCGGCTTTGACGCAGCAAGACAATATATTTCCCAAAGACAATCCTAACGAATGCTTTATGGATGAAGATCAGAAAATGCGGGGCAGCTGTAAATTGCAGCAGGATTGCCCCACTGCCTTTAAGCAAGCAAAGTCCAAGACCTGTTACTTTGACAAGTTCGATTAGTATGTGTGCTGCGCCTCCAACAGCAGCCGCCCCGACGATGGCTCGCAATTGGCGCTAACAACAAGGAGCCCTTGCGTTGAACGGAGAGGTATCAGAGGCAGAGACAGCGGTAGACATGCATATATAGATATAGCATCCCATTCGGGGCTGATTCCTGTTCCGCCCATTGTGGGTGGCCGTCTGACCCAATATCGAGAGTTTCCCTTCATGGCCGCCCTCGGCTGGCGCTCCAATTTCGATCAAAGCATTTAGTATCGCTGTGGCGGCAGTCTCATAGCGAACAATTTCGTGCTCACGGCGGCGCACTGCATCGACTTTGACGAACAGATGCCCGTAACGGTGCGACTGGGCGGCGATAGTCTGGCCACGAGCCATGGAAGAGACTACCAGATCCGCCAGGTATTCATCCATCCCAATTACAATGTGACAAGCTCCTACAATGACATTGCGCTGCTGGAGCTAGAAGGACGTGTGACGCCCAGTTTGCGTCCCGTCTGCCTCTGACAGGACTCGAAATTGAGCGTGAAGAAACTGACTGCCCTTGGCTATGGACAGGTACGCTTTACAGGAGTCACCTTGTCAGTTCTGCTCCAGGTCGATCTGCAGCACATCGGCGACAATCAGTGCCGTGGCCACTACTCGAGCGAACAGCTTGCCCAGGGCTTGGCTGCCAGCCAAATATTATATAAATATAATTATATAAATATTTACGATTTTTTATTTGTAATAATCAATTAAAATTTATTATTAAATTCTTTTTTTTATTTATAATTTTGTATATATATATATAATTTTTGTATGATTGAGATTCGAAATTTTTATTCAATTGAGATTCAATTTTAATTTCATTCAAATATATTTTTATTTGAATTCTAGACTTTTTGTCTTATTGGGATTTTGCTGGCTCCTAAAAGTATGCTTCATAAAATGCTTAAAAAAACCTCATTAGGTGCTTCCCATCATATATAGGTAAATATATGTACAAATAAAAATTGATAAAAAAATATAATTTCATTGAATCTCTTGAATAAATAAATAATTTAAACACACTAAAAACAATTTGCAAAAATAAATAAAAAAATAAATATATTTAAGGCGTTTGACAATCGAATAAGATAAGTAGCTCAGTTTGATGGACGGGTGAAGCACAGACTTGTTCCGCATGATTAATATTTGGAATTTGATGAATCAGCGGTAAATACCCGCCTATTGTATGTGGGCCATTCCCGAACGAGCTGTGACGTCCCTGCACTCAGCACTTAGAAGGATAGGCGCACATCGAACGTGGGATCCACTGTCTGCTCCTCGGGCTTGGGCCAGACAATGCTCTCGATCCAGTCCAGATAGCTGGAGACGCGCGTATAGATGCTGGGCGGGCCGATGGCACAGCCCTGGCCCAGCGACGTGATGCCCACCAGATACCATGGGCCGTACTCGCTCCGCAGCAGCAGCGGTCCGCCGGAGTCGCCCTGGCAAGTGTCACTCTTGCCGGTCGAATCGCCGGCACATATTTGGCTGGCAGCCAAGCCCTGGGCAAGCTGTTCGCTCGAGTAGTAGCCACGGCACTGAGCGTCGCCGATGTGCTCTAAATCGACCTTGAGCAGCTGGGCTGAGGAGAGACCCGCAAAGCTAATCTGTCCGTAGCCAAGGGCAGTTAGTTCCTTCCTGCTCAGTTTCGTATCCTGCCAGAGACAGACGGGACGTAAGCTGGCCGAAACATAGCCCTCCAGCTCCAACAGTGCAATATCATTGTAGGCGGTCTTCTCGTTATAGCCGGGATGCATGTATATGCGTCGGATCTGATGATCTACTCCCATGCTAATGGTCAGATTATCGCCGCCCAGTCGCACCGTTACGGGCATCTGTCCGCCAAAGTCGATGCAGTGCGCCGCCGTGAGCACGAAATTGTTCGCTATGAGACTGCCGCCACAGCGATAGTAAATGCTTTGATCGAAATTGGAGCGCCAGCCGAGGGCGGCCATGAAGGGAAACTCTCGATATTGGGTCGGACGGCCACCGACAGCAGAGGCGACAAATACATTTGAATCTTCGCAAGCTGTAAGAGGATGTTGCAGCTGGCTATCAATTGGCTATCAATGCATCCATAAGATACGCACCTTTAACGCTTCTCCGTACTGTGGGCGGCATCAGTGTTACTGGCGGCATCTGCGAGCCATCGTCGAGGCGGCTGCTGTTGGAGGCGCAGCACACATACTGATCGAACTTGACGAAATAACAGGTCTGGGGCTTTGTTTGCTTGATGGCAGCGGGGCAGTCCTGCAGCAATTTACAGCTACCTGGCAGCTTCCGCTGCTCATCCAGAAAGCATTCGTCAAAGGTTTCCTTGGGAAAGATGATGCCGCGCTGTGACTGCGGCCGTATGGCGGGCTGGGCCACTTAGCAATGAAAAGGTAAACAAATATAATACATACAGCCCACACACACACATACACAAATGAGACTTTTAGCCGAAGGGGAATTTTAACAAAGTGAAATTTGTAACTCACCCGCTGCGCCGCCAGGTGTCGCCATCGCGATGCCCAATAGGAATAACAACGATGCGTTTGGCATTTTCTCCTCGATATTTCGTTTTTCTGGCGTTCACTTTCTTTGCTGCTGCTCTTCTCCAGGCCTCGCTTCGGACTGGACAGCTCTATGGCGCCTGCGCCGTTTGTTGTTTCTCGACTGGGCAGCGAAACCAGCCAGTCAACTCTTTCCGAACAAATCACACGCTCATCGCTCTGGCGAGCTGCGGCTCTGGCCTAACAATTGTTGTTTGCTCGCCTCATAATTAGACTCTGCCAGATCGTGCTGTTCGATAACACGTTCTTGAACGAATTGATACGAAATTATATTCACCACACCAATAATCAAAAACAAGCAAAACAAATATAAATGAACCTTCAAATCTTAGTTGAATATTGTAGAAGTAAGAAGAAGAACAGTAGCTAAAAGTATATTTATATTACAAAATATTATATTCATATATATACAAACTTGTATAGACTTGAGGATATATTTAATATAAATAACATATCGCATGCATATATAAATAAATACTACAATTACACAAATTTGATAGCATATTTACAGGGTATTTAAATGGCAGAAATTAGAAGAAATATGTAGAAAATGTTTAAAATAGAAATTCGCCAGAAAAATAAGTAAACCTAACAAAAGGCATATGCTATCAGAAGTGCTCCAGTTGGAACTGATCAACTAGAAGATACCCTGTAACTTTAACTAACTTTAATTTAAAAATATAGATTATTAGTTATTTTTTAAGTTCCAAATTTCACATTACAAATTTGTCGCGGAAAATAACGAAAAAATAATAAAAAAATTTATATAATATAAAAACTAAACATATCGTTTATTAACGATAGACAATTGAAGGGCTTATCGATCAAAGTGATGAAGATACAAACATTCATACATATAGCATATATATGACGGACTTGTCTTGATTCAACTCAGCTGGTGCACCTAAGAGAATATCTATAATATAGATATCTATAAACGATCACAAAGGCAAAGGGCTGCCTCGCCTCCTTCAGTGTGCAACATGCATTATCACAGAGCCGTTATACCCTAATTTTCTGAATTGAAAAATGCGAAATATTTGTATATAAACAAATCTAAAGTTACACACGTATGCCCAGATCTGGGTAAGGTTTGTGAAAGATCGCATATTTTTGTAATAGTTCGATTTCCGTGGAATTGTTTATGCAGCTGATTTGCTGCGACAATGCAGGTGCTGCCGCAGACCGAGATTGGCTCGGGGAAATGGCGAGTTCTGTGGGCCAGTTAGCAGCATAAAAGCCCAATGCCGACTAGCGTTACCGACAGTTGCCCAGCGTTAGCCAATTGATCTCGAGCTCGATTTGGTCATGATGCAGTCCGAAAGCGAAAAGTGTTTCATCCTGATGCGTGTGCTGATCCTGTACAGCCTGATGGCGCCGGCCTTTGCCTATCTGCCGGATGTCAATATATTCACCAATTATCGCACCGAGGTCTACAATGGTTAGCGCTAACGGTTATTTCCCCATACTTTCCAAATCCGTTTCACTTATCGTATTTTATCAACAATCGATAGGCATACCCTCGGACATTGACACAACACCGTTCGTCCGGATCGGCGATAACTATTATTATATTGAGCCGATGAATAAGGTGAACTGGTTCCAGGCGGTGGCCTCCTGTCGAATGATGAACGCCCACCTAGCCTCCATTGAGGACAAGCCGGAAATGGAGGCCCTGATCAAGCACATCAAGGCCAAGGGCTTCAAGAACAACGATTACTTCTGGATCTCTGGCAATGATCTCGGCGCCGAAGGCGCCTTCTACTGGCTCTCGACGGGCCGCCCCATGACCTACGCCCCCTGGAACGGGCCCAAACAGATGCCCGACAATTACGGCGGGAATGAGAACTGCGTCCACATGTTCAGCACACGGGAGCTGATCAACGATGCCCACTGCAAGATTCTGATGCTGTATGTGTGCGAGGCCAGCGATCCCAAGACCTTCAAGTTCACCTACATCAAGTGGTGATGGAGTCCTTAACCAGCCCTTAGCCAGACATAACATACACACATACAAACATATGCATACACACGTACATATATTTGGCATTGTTTTCTTCTTCTTCTAATTTCCATATACGTTTTCTTTTCTTTTTTTTTTTTTTTTGCGTGCATAGAACACGACATTTATTAGGCGATTGCTAATGCAACGGCTGTCTCTTCATCATTATCATTATCATGATCATCATTCACATAATGATAGTTAATCGTCTTACGCATCAATTTGCTAGGTATACATTACAATCAGTTGATTTTTACGTTTTATGCATATAATAAATTTGTTACGAATTCATCTTAAATAACTATAAATTTTTACCATACATACATACATATTTAGATATAGATATATTTATCCTTGTAGCTCGTCTTGTTACGATTGGCTACATATATCGCGTAAATCTGAGTGAATAACAATCGATGTAGCCGATAGTTATACATCGATATACATATGCACACACATACATATACAAATATGTATGCAATTTGAAAAATACACAAATTAAATACAAGGCTATTATATATATGTGTATATGTAAAAAAAAAAGGTTACAGTTACAACTTACTTGGCTAAGCAAACAGTGATCGGATATTGGAAAATGTAGGTCATAACCTCAACACTAATATTTAATCCATGTTTAACTAGTATGCGTCCTGTGAGTGTCTGACGGTACATATGTATGTCTCTCTCTGTGTGTCTGTGTGCTACTAACATATGTATGTATGTGTTTGTAAGTCTTAGAGCTTAAGCCTAACCTAACATATTTTTATTTTTCAAACTGTTCTGCACACGCACGCACAGTTGCAGTCGTAAGTATGTATGTATGACTGTACATCTGTATGTATGTACTCTTGTATATTTATCAATTAGTTCATATTTTAACTACATGTTATTTATGTATATATACATACATATGTATTCAACGAATGAGTGCATAAATTTAATAATTCTTAGTTTTACTCGACATTCTAACATTTGTTCGTTTTGCTTGCTATGTATACATATGTATTTATGTGTATATGTGTGTGTGCGTGCGTGCGTGCAAGACAGCATGCTAGCGTCTGTGTGTGTGTGGGTGTAAGGTGGGCTTCAAAGCAGCTGCCGAATTGCAAGCTCTTGCTCCTACTCACTCTCTCTCTCTCTATTTGTCTTTCGCTCTCAGCTGCTATCGAGATTGATGATTGTGCTTATTAGAGGAAGGGAAGGGGAGGACAAATCTAGTCGAGAAAACGTAGCCAACACTAGCGCACACAAGGACGCCGCATAAGGTTGCCATATGCAAATCTGATTTCTTAACTCTTACAAAAAAAAAAAATAATAATAATAATAATAATAATTATTATTATTAAGGAAAGAACAGCCTAAATGTTATACATATACAAAGTCTAAATGTTTTTTTTTTTGTTTTGTTTGTTTCATGTTTTTGTTTTTCTCCTTCACTCTTTTTTGTCGATTTTAAAAACCTCTCTCAAAATGGCAGTACGTTTCAGATTTAAGACTTAAATAAAGGGGAATAGAAGATCTGGGACCAATGGGAGCATCCTTTGCCGTAATAAACTAACCAATATATAAATACATATACAAATATGTATATAATATGTACACTAATAAATGGCAGGAATTGCATTTAGTAATTATATGATAATGAATAAGTTTACAGTTTTGTTGTTGTTGGTTTGTCGGTTTTTCTTTTTTGTTTTGGTTTTATCTCGTTTTTTCTTTTTTTTTTGCTTTGAAACACATTGCGCTTGCACATTTCGTGCAATGTGTTTTTACAATTGTTTTTTGTTTAGGTGCAGAACTTTTAAATATAATAATCATAATAGGGATTTTCAATAATAATAATAATAAAAATTGTAATTATAATGACAATAAAAACATTCAGGCATTAATAAAAAGATGCAGCTTATTAAATATTTTTTTGTTTTGTTTTTTTCTTTTTCTGTTTGCATTTGTTTGTTTTCTTTTTTCTTATGGAGCTTATAGAAATTACATAATGTTACTAGTTTTCATCTGATCTATGCATATAATTAATATTAAATTGTTTATTTGTATATTAATTTCCTTTCCTTTCTCTCATTGTTTATGGTCTTCCTCTTCTGTTCTTCGCCGCGCAATTTCACTTAATAATATTAGCGTGATATTTGCGCGTGGATTTTGCTGCTGCTGCTTGATTTTTTGTTTGTATTCCTTTTTGTTTTTCTTGAAGATTTTCTTTTCTATTATTTGTTAAACAATTTTAGTTATTCTATTTCTCGGTTCATTCGAGCCTATAATGCAGCACTCTTAAGCTATAAGCTAAGTAATTCATTAGAAAAAAAATTTGTTTTATAACTAGGGAAACAAAGAAAAAAATATATATAAAACATCTAGTTGTCTTATAACTATATAATCCTATACAAATCTTGTTATTAAAATAATATTTCATATACATATATATATATATAAACACACATGTGTATATACGTACTTAATTTTCATACTTCACATTGCGCTTCACGTAATCTTACATTATATATTTCATTATTATTATTTTACTCGATACATATTTATATGTTTTTCTTTTCTAATTTAGTTTTTTAGTGGCTTTTCTCATATTTATTTTAAAAACAAAATGAAATACCAACTAGCGCACGAATAGGGCAAAGTGTCAAGTTAACTAACTGTATAATGTATATATATATACATATATATATAATTATGTATTTAGGAAAGTTTGATGTGTGTGAGTATGTGTTAAAGGCGCAAGCGAGACAGCAATACACGTACAATAATACATCGATTGCTAACGAATCGAATGTATTTTGTATATGTTTGTTTCTAATAATCTTTTTTCTATCAAGAGAGAGGAGTACATACAGCTATAGTTACATTAAATTTCAATATATAGATATAGATATATATATACATTTAGATATATATATATATGTGGGTGTATGGCGATTCTCTTCTCTTATTTCCATTAGTTATTCTTTATTAAGGTATATTTTTTATATTCATTCTTATTTAATTAATTTTTTTTGCTTTTTGTGGATTTTTTTTTTGCTTTTTTTGGAGGGGTTTTTGGGTTGAGTATATAATTTGTTATATTCATTAAGAATCTTGAAATGCAAAATTGCTACTAAAAAGTATATATATATATATATATTACATATACATCAAATGTGTATATATATTACTATACATATACACATTTACATACGCTTACATTGGCGATATGTCTACAAGCAATTACATATACAACAATAATTATTGTGTATTCGCATATATATGTATATATATATACATATATATATACATATATATATATACATATATATATATATATACATATATGTATAAATAAACGTTTCAAATGAATGAATGATTGTGAATGCGAATGTGAGTAGTCTGCTATTCAAACTATCATCAACGAACATAAAATTAAAATAATCATAATCATAATTGCTATCATAATATTCTTAATGCACGCAGCTATTTGTAGACTAATATGACGGACTCTTGCCATCTCTCGCTATCTCACTCTTTCCGTCTCTTTTTCTGCATTTTCCATCAATGTGACTCGACTTGACTCTACTTGATTAAACATCTGTTTCTATCCCTCTCACTTGCTTATTTGAATCAGTTTTGGAATTTGAATTGCTTTTTCTTATTCTTCCTAACGATCTTCTTCGGTGGCCACTTGGCCGGTTGTCGAGTCCGCGGATTCGCCACCTGAGCCGCACCGTGGCGAGCGTGGCGACGAGCCGGAGCTGCCAACTGAGGATTCAGACGATATAGAAATGATTGAGGAAGATGAGTTAACCAGGCGCGTATCGCGCATTTGCTGCAAGCGGCTGTGGCCGCCGCTATGGCTGCTGCTGCTACTACTGCTGCTGCTGCTACTGCTGCTGCTGCTATTGCAGCTAAGCACAACGGCTGCTGCTGCTGCTGTTGAAACGGCAGCTGATGTGCAGGAGGATGATGATGATACTGTGGGCGAACCTACCGGTTTAGATGCGCCTGATTGAAAGTGCCTGCGATGCTGCTGCTGCTGCTGTTGCTGCTGAAATTGCTGTTGATGGATATGAAGTTGTTGCTGTTGATGATGATGATTATGCTGCTGCTGTTGCTGATGGAGGGGATGATGATGTTGCTGAAAGGTATTACTATTGCTATTGTTGCTTGCTAACCGCAGGTGCTGCGGTCGTTGCTGCTGCTGGACATGATGGCTATTGTAGCTGCTCTGCTGCACATTCACAATGGACTTGGTCAGTTGTTGCTGTTGCTGCTGCATTGGCGGCGGCACATAGAGCGGCTGGCGGTAATAGGAATTGTTGTGACTGCGCTGACCCGCCGTTTGGGGGCCATAGCTTCGCGTTGCACTGTTGTTGTTGTTGTTGATGTTGTTGCTACTGCTGACGTGGCTGGTGGTGGTGCTGGTGGTGTAGACGTGGCTTTTTTGGTTTACTGCATGATCCTCCAGTGTATCCGCCGGGGCATCGCGTAGCTGATCCACGTCTGGCTGTTGTAGTTGTGAAGAAGATATACATGTATGTTGACTTGGCTGGGCCTGTGGCTTGGCTGGCATGCTGGCCGCATTTGCTGCACTGGCGGCGACAATGCCGCCGCCGTTGGTGCGCAACAACAATGGGGCGCGTGGCGTTGCGATATTTGAACATTTGGGAGCAATTGCGGCCAGCATGGCACAGCCGACGGCCTGCTGCTGCTGCTGCTGGTGCTGCTGCTGCATGAGGCCGGCAGCCATTCATCATGTATCTATGCGTGTAGGTGTGTGCATTACCGACGAGCCCGACAACGAGCTATTGCTGATCGCCACCATGATTGGCTTGGGCACGGCCACTGACATCGCTGGCACATCCAGTCCATTCGGCGGCGAGGCTGTGATGTCAATTATCTCCATTGCCTGCTGCCCAATGCCGATGCCGATGCCAGTCAGCGACTCTCGATCCCGATCGCCAACCTCACAGTCTTTGCTGTCCTCGCTATCCTCCGCCGATGAGGTGCTGCCTCGCCGATGACGCAGCGCCGTCATATTGTTCAGATTGCCAACCAGTTGACCCTGACCAGACTGCAGCTGATGCTGCTGCTGTTGTTGCTGCTGCTGCTGCTGTTGTTGCTGTTGGTGTTGATGTTGGTGCTGTTGCTGATGTTGCTGCTGCTGTTGGGCAGCCGCTGCCACTGCTGCCACAGCTGCCGTGTGATATGTCTGGGTCAACGTGTGCGGCTGCAGCACCGGATGATATATCTGATGCACCACGGTGCCACTGGGCAAGATCACATACTTGGCGGCGCCGTTGGCGTAGGTGGGCAGCGAGGCCATCGGATCCATGGCCGTTAGATATTCAAAGTTCTCGCGTATCCATTCGCGATAGTCAATGACGTCGTCGGTAATGTGAATGATGCGACCTGAGTACATGATAAAAAATAGTTCATTATAAATATTTACACTTATGTTAAGAGTTTCTTGGACAATCACCTAATATGGACGTCTCACGCACATCGTTGCCCCACAGATTGGACTCGCTAACAGCATTATTGATCACACTAAAGGCGCATCGGAAGGCCTGACGGACGTGGAGGGCGCCGTAGCTGCTGCGTCCGATGTCGTTGCCGGGCGTTAGGGGATCCTCAATGCACAGTAATGACGGCCTATGGCCATCGACCATGTCCCGCTGCAGTTCATCTTTGGGCATATAGCGACCGCCGTTCTTTATCGAAATACCAATATTTATATAGTTAAAGCTCTGGCCGTACAGCTCGAAGAACTCGAGCAGCAGCACGCCCAGATTCGTCGTGTCATGGTAGATGCCACGCGGATGCAATTGCAGGAAGCTAATACACATGAGTATCAGTGAGTACGATGAGATGCCGCCGGTGAACACCTCGTTGAGATCGCGCAGCAGTAGGAACTGCTTGAGTACCAGCACCAGCTTCCCCAATACCGGATAGTCGCGCTTAAACTGTTTGATCAGCTCTGCTGATTGCACGCCCGACTGCATATTGAACGATATGTCGACCTTCACCTGGGTCTCACGATCCGTCAGCTTGATGATAGGGACGGACGCCTTGTCTAGCACCCGGACTGTGCATGCCTCGGCGATGCCGCGCGCAACCAGCTCGAATTCAAGAGTGCGCAACGGTAGCTTCTCCCAAAGGCCTGCGAAAACAAATGCAACAAATGGGACAACAGGGGAAAGGGGAGCACGAGGCGGAGTAGAAAGAGAAAGAAGAATAAAAAAAAGAGAAAGTTTCATTATAAGTAAACGATTAAAACAAATGTAAACAGCTCCAAGCGATATAAGTGAAATAAGAGTGCGCTAATCGGCTATGACCGACTAGAAGATACCCTGAGCAATACGGTTACTACCCACAGTTGCGGGCGATTCAATAATCTAGAAAGATAGGTATTCAAATACAAGAAATATACAAATTCTGTTTATTCGTGAGAGGTAATTATACCGTAAATTTGTGAAAGCATCGATAATTATCGATAATAGTACAACGGGATGACTTAGCGAAACACAAATGATAAACTCGTACTACTCATGGTATATAGAAATGAATATACATACATTTGAAATTAGGTTCTAGCTTTTCTAGTTTACAAGACGAACAGTCATGCATGGCCATAACGACTCAACTCGCCAATTTAAGCATTTTCTTGATTTTCATAAAAGCATTAGAGTCTGAATTCCCATTGGCAAGTGATTTAAGGATATAAAAGGAGCTTCCGAACATTTTCACTAAACAATTTTGTATATTTATAACTAAAGTGATCTATAAGCATTGGAGCTTTGTCTTGATTCAATCATCCAAATGTCCTTTGTTGAATTAACTTAAAGTGAAGTTGTTTGTGGAATGAATGAACTCAAATTAATAAAATTAGTCACATACATATATATATATATATATATATATATATATCTCATATGTTGTGAGTATCGTTTAAGAACCAAATGAATATAATATAATCAATTAGTTTGATTAGATTTGATTACGTTACTTGAGATTAGATTCGTTTGTTATATCTCTTCGTTAGCTTACCTAGTACCACGAGATCAATGTCGGAGGTGGGCAGAAAGAGGCCGGTGCGAAAGGAACCAAAGATTTCGACCACCGCCTGCGGCCATATGGAATGGACAACGGATTCGATGCGTTTGACCACCTCGTTGCGTATGGCATGTTCACAGGCCGTAGGTAGAACATACTGATAGAAATGCTCGATCTCCTCGTGCAATCCAATGATGCCCTTGCCATACTGATAGTCGCGCACACGCCACGGACAGCCCTTGTATTTGGCTATCATGTCGGCGTGCTTGGTCAGATTCAGGGAGCTTGACTTGTTGTCCACGACGCGTTTCCTGCGCGACGGATTGTAATAAGTGTTGGCGCGCTCGTGTAGCGGCACCTTAGACGCGGGATTCGTTATGAAATTAGTGCTGGAGCTCCGGCTGCTGTTCGTGTTCGTGGTCACGGTGGTGGTAGTGCTGCTACTACTACTACTGCTACTACTATTGCTGCTGCTGGTGGTGTTGTTGTTGTTGTTGTTGCTGCTACTGCTGGTGGCGGTGGTGGAGGTGATGGTGTTACTATCACCACCTGTGGGCGTCGTCGTGCTGCTTGCGGCAGCTGTTGCTGTTGGCGTTGTTGCCGCTGATGACGCCGTTGTTGCCGCTGCCGTTGTTGTTGTACTGCTAGCTGTATTTGGTGTTACGTTGTTGCTGCTGTTGTTGCTGGTGCTGCTGCAACTGCTGCTGTTGCTTGCCGGTGAGTTATTGTCGTTGTTCGATGTGGAATCGATGGACGTGTTGCTAGAGCTTTTACCTCCGTTAATGCTGCTGCTGCTGTTGTTGTTGTTGTTCCCGTGCCGCGCTGGCGTTTCGTTCAACTGCTGAAGAAGAATTTGTAATGAGTCGGGATCACGCAGGCTGATCGTAGAATCGTTGTTAACAATCCTTGAGGCTGCGTTGCTGGTGTTGTTGGTGGTGCTGCTGCTGCTGTTATTGCTACTAGTACTGCTGCTGCTGTTATTATTATTATTATTATTGTTGGTGTTGCCGGTGTTGCTGCTGCTGGTAGTGTTGTTGTTGTTATTGGTGTTACTTCCGTTACTGTTGTTATTGTTGCTCTGCTGTAGCTGTTGCTCTAGAAGTGGACCCATTTCCTGGGAACTCGTTTCCCAAATCTTTAACCATGTGCGCAGCGCTGGTCCCTCCTGTTCCTCCTGAAACCAGCCAACACACGGATCCATTCAAATGGGCGTTTTGGTGTGCTGGGCAGCGTTTACGCTCCTTCTGCTTTATCTCTCTCTCTCTCTCTTTCTTTCTCTCTCGCACACACACGCACGCACTCACTCACTCCAACTCACACTCTTTCTCTCTTAAGACCTGTCTCACCTCTCTTTTTCTCTCTTTCCCTGCTTGTCACGGTCGGTATAGATGTGTGTGTGTGTTTAGATGTCTGTGTGTATGAGTGTATATATCTGATCGTATATATACATATATATAAGTATGTCTATATATATATATATTTATCTATATATTTATGTCTAACTGTGAGTGTTAATCAACCGACGCCGCCGATGTTCCTGTTCCTGCCGTTGCTGCTGTCGCTGTTGAGCTCTGCTATGTCGAGCGGCGCGTATTTAGACGGACTGCAATTGCATCAGCAACTGCAACTGCCTCTGGCTCTGGCTCTGACTCTGTCTCCAGCTGTTGCTCTGGCGCAGCATCGGCGTTTGTGCAAGGCGGTGTCGTTGTCGATGTTATTGATGTTGTAGTTGTAGTTGGTAGTTGTAGCAGTTATGTTGCCTGCGAGTAGCTAAGCAAAGCTTGTCCGTCTAATCTCTGACGTTGCAGTCAGACAGTCCCACCAAATGTGCAACTTACTCAGTTTTTAAATTGGTAACTTGTTTGCTTGATAAGGCTACGCCCTGATATTTCGTCTCATGCGTCTGCAACTGCAATTAAAGAAAACGTTCAATATACATATAAAATATTTTTGTATATTTTCACAGCAGCAAATTTGCCAATTACAAATGAACTGATTCCAGCTTTTGATTTTGTATTCACACACTGACGCGGTGTTGCCACCTGACAGAAATCATTGCTTAGTATTAACAACTAAATTGATACATGTATGGCAACTTATATTCACTCTCTAACGGCGACTCAATGTTCCCCAAATGAAGAAACGAGAGAGAGAGAGAGAGATCATGCATCATTAATCGACTCGTGACGTCAGGAATGCTCGATCTCATTGTTCCATACACATACTCACTCACACGCACATACACACACCCCAAATGATCGCATGTGTTATCAAGAGTGGATTTAACTAAATAGAAAGCGCAAACAATTGCATTGCAAATTATGCGCTATTTTTCTACAAATAGAAAATTCATTGGCGCCGCCTTCGCCACTGCAGCAGCAACGGGCAGCAGCGCGACAGCAGCTGCAAATCAAATGCAGCTGAAGCGTAGAGAACAGCAACACCGGTGGCGGCGCCTCAGCTATTCGGTTTTATACATCTTTTTTTCTACTTCTTTTTTTCTAGCCAAAATCGACAAGAAGCAGAGCCAAATGGGCCAAAGAAGACAATAAAATACAAACATACATATGTTTATATATGTGTATGTATATATTTCTATATATTATGTATGTACATACATACATTGTACATACATACATGCATGCGTTTTCGTTATCGCTTTGGCAAGCGAGCGAGCAATGCTCACGAGACTACCGCAAATCCCATCGTTTAGCTGTGTGCACGAGCGAGTCTGTCTATGTGTGCGTGTGCGCGCTCGCTTCTGTGTGTGTGTGTGTATGTGTATGTGAGCAAGGGCGTACAGGTGGCTTATGGCGTGGGTGCCGGAGCGCGGGCAATGCAAATAGCGCGCACATGTATGTACATTAAAGTGTAGCAGAAACAGCCGTTTTGTCGATTATGCAAAAAAAAAAGTAAATAAAAAAAAAAAATTAAACTGTTTATCGTGCGTAATTTGTTAACCAATTAACTAACGTTTTAGCGCATATTGGTATGTGTATGTATGCACGCTCGAAACTAGTCTAGAAATTAAGGCAATAACACTCGCACATACACACAAATTACACATTACACTAAATTTACCAGTAAAAATATCTTAGCTGCAGCAGCTTTGAAGTTTAATTTACAAAAAAAAACACAAGCATATGCACACTTTACAACATATAGTACACGCTCACATCTATACATACACACACGCATATGTATATATGGTCTTATATACATTTATGCACATATGTATGTACATATATACAGAATTTGGCTAATTAACACTTTCGGCTTTCGAGACGGAACACGAATTTCATTTAACAAAATACGTATTGTAAATGAAAAATGAAAATAAATAAATAAGACGACTGACGGTAATTGAGAGTTCTGCACTGATAGCACAAATATTATACAATATTTTAGCTTCGAATTGTTTAAAAATTTTTTATCCGCGATATGCAATATTCACAGTTAAGAGCTACTGCTTTACTCCAGCGCTGCCGCACGCAGGGGCGAGCTATCGCAAATATCGATACACATGATATAACATCGATTGTTTTGTAAATTTTGTTAATTGCAAATATGAAATTTGAATGCTCACCCAACAGCACATTTGATTTTAACTTTAGCAAAAACGTTAATGAGATCAGTTAAGCTATAAATTAATTATATAATCTTTGAAATAACAAACGTAAATATTTTATCAATCGTTTAGTGCTACTGACAAATGAATGCGTTCTGTACATTTACTTTATTCGTGATAGTGAAAATTGTTTTAAATTTTGCCCGGCAAGAGCAGATGTTGCTAAAAACGCGCTGTGGACGAATGTAGGTCGGCGTTGCCACCTGATATTAAATCACTATAAAGTACTGCGCAAAGTTGATTACTGATAGGCTTGTAAACATTTAATTTATGCAACTGTCCGCAATTTGTGATAAATACAAAAGAAACAGAGGCCTTTTTTTTATTATCAGATTAGACTTGTCATTAAATTGTCACCCTTCCCAATAATAGTGCGTAGCCACCCTCTGGCCCCCGCCCAAATCTACAATTGCTACTGATACTACTACAAGTGCAAAATGTAAGTTGCACATACACACACACATGCACACGCATGTATATACACAATGAGAGCGATACGCAATCGACGTCACACACACATATGTATGTATGTATGTATGTATGGAAGTGCATACATACACGTAAAGAGAATCTGATTTAACTTCTTTCCTGCCACCGAACTCTCGCGTAATTCCGTTGGAATTTTTCACACATTTTTTCTTTACCTTGACGAGTTTGTTCTCGTTGCGTTTGCGTTGTATTTCAAGTTTAGCAAATACACACACTCAAGCATTACTAAACACACACATACACATGCACATGTTCACCAAATCGACGATTCAATGCAATTAAAAGGTTAATTTTGTCTTTTATTAATTGAACGTTTGACTAAATTTGGATAAAAAAGAAACAACAAAATTACAAAATTGCCCGACCCAAGATTCATTTGTCATCGTTAACAAGCAATTGCTGTGCGGTTGCAACATTTGTAGCAATCCTTATAAGCACAATTTAGTGCTTTCATGCTTTGAGAACGTCCGCTTGTCTGGTTGCTATGCCTTTTATGCACATATACACATTTATACACACTCACAAATATGGACATATGTACATACACAAGCACAAAATAGTTCTTTCGAGAATTGCTTATTACCGTTTGCAATTGCATAGAGGAGCAGGTAAGTCCGCTAGTTGGTTACAATCAATATGCACTGTTTGCCCAGTGACTTTTGGAATTGGTTAATTTGCGTTTTTAAATAAATTAAAAAACGCCAGCGAAATTGCAATTTATCTACGAACACGCGACGGCTACGCAGTATTAGAGATTAACAATATACATCGATAATATAACCTTATTTTTATCGATGTTAACGATATTTGTGCACGAACTATCGACATATGTGGGAGCAAACGTGCGATAGCTAAGCGATTTTAATTTAAAAATATTGAATTTAAATAGTAAATTGAAATTAATTTTATTGAATCTCGATTCCCAACAAGTAAAAGAGATTGTTTTTTTTTTTAATGTTGCATACACAGAAAAATTTCATGTTTATTTATTGTTTTCGATTTTCTTAATTTCTTAGCTTGGTTTGCTGTTCTTCAATTGTTCGTATTAGTAATTAACGTATTTTTTCCAATTGAAAATTAAGTACACACAGACAGGCTACGATTTTATAATTTTTTTTTTTTATTGTTATACCTTTAATTGTTGTCTTGAAACCAAAGAACTTCGTTATGCCGTGTCATTGGAAATGACAACATAAAGTATTTTCTAATTTGTTTATTTGGTCATTTAGTTTGAATTGATTTCTGATTTTTTTTTTTTTTTGCATTAGTTTGTTTCTTAAATAGACTATTTTTTCAAATTACATAAAATGCGCAATGTACTTCTCTATTTGTAATACATAGATGTTTTGTCTATATTTATATATAGCACATATATATATTTTTTATTACAATAGCTTTTCATCTTAAACATTTATAAATATGTATTTCGTGTTACTATGTTTCGTTTATATATTCTTTTTTTTTTTTTAGGGTTTTCCGTTTTCTAAACATTTATTAAGAGCGGCATACTCAACAATTATTACAAACAGAGTTGCTTGGGCTTATAAGTTCTCATATATCGTTTTGTTTAAGTTGGAATTTAAAAGATTTGTGTGTGTGTGATTTTTTTTAATGATGCTCCCGATATAAATCTGTGTACAACATTTAAAGCTTGACTATTACTTTCTTGTTCAGATTTATCTATTATTGTTTGTTTTCGTTTTTTTCATTCTTGGGCTTATACCCTACAATAGAAGTTCGCCACTTTCAGGGGCATATTGATGCAACATTCAACACCTATATATATATATATTTATTTAAATATAATTCATTTTGTTGCTTCGTTTAGGTTAATTAAAGTTAATGGTAAAAAAATCTAAAAAAAAAGTTTTCCCTCATTTTCTTTTTTCTATTCATTTTTATTTATTTATTTTATTTATTTTTTTTTTTGTATATGTTTTTCTTCTACATAGCACACAGATCTCTCATCTAATGATGTCGTTTTTTTTTTTTTAATTTTTTTTATTTAGTTTTGGCCTTATTTGTTTTTTTCATGGCCCAAGCTTCGCTTAACGTTTTATTAAGTTTTCTTTCTTTATTTTTATTTATGCTAGTGCTCGCTAGCATTAACAATTGGAATATTAATGTTTATTTGTTTTTTACTTAAGCATTACGATTACCTAAAAAAAAAAAAAAACAGTTTATTGGTAATTATAGTCCATGGCATTACGGAAGTTGTTTTTTTAATTTTAATTTTTAATTTTAATTTTTATTTTTTTTTATTTTTTCATGTTTGGCTTTCCAGTGGACTTTTTATATGTATGTCTATATAAATGTATATATGAATATAGTCGTTCTTTAGCGACTATCACATTTATTAATTCATTTTTTTTTTTAAATTTAAAAATTGTTTTTAATATTTTTTTTTTAATACGCATTTTAACATTTAATAAGAAAGCATTTTTTTAATACTCGTTCATATTGTGCGAAAGGGGTATACGGGCTATATGTGTCTATTCGATTGTGCGTATTGCTTGACAGTTAATTTTATATATACATATATGTATATACTCAAGTATCTGTCACGTTTTGATACAAGGTATATAACTTGATCTGCAGCTACGGCTGATTGAGGCGTGGCAAATCGAAAACAACTTTTGGTTTCTACAGAGACTAAAATAAAGATTAACCAAAATAATATGATAAAAAAAAACTAGAATTTTTGCATCTAATTTAATTTGAATTTAAATAGCCAATTTAGCTGCTTTTGATACGTGAACGAGTATTGGCAGTCGGTGGCACCGAAGCTGTTTTTCTTATTCATTTTTATTTATTTTTTTTCGCTTTCAACTACATCTTAATTTCTTTCTTTAAACATACAAGTTGGACATAAAATAATGATGTTTTTTTTTTTGTTGTTGTTGCTGTTTAAAATATTAATTATAAGATTATTAATATATACAAAAAATAACATTCAGTCAAATATATATATTTTTTAAAATACATATATATATGTATACATATATATATATATAATGTATGCTATATATTAGTATAGCTATTGATCTAAACCAATCTTTAAACCACAAGACGCACAGACACACACAAACACATACAGACATTCATACACACATACAGACCCACACACAAACACACAAAGTGAGTTAACAATTAAACAGATTTCATATACATAAATATATATTCATATACATATATATATCTGAATTTATCTGTACTATCGTTGAATTTGAAATTTGTCAAATGCTAATTCAGTTTTAGCATTCATTTAGTTTCATTTGATGTCCCCTACGATATCCAAATACCTTTCGATAGACCCCACAACAAGCGATGGCAATCAAATTGTCCATAACAATTTGTTTTGTTTCTCTATAAATTATCATGTAAAACATAATAATGTTTTCCCTTTTCTCTAATAATCAGTCGCATAAATGAATCACCTTGCTTTTCTTTGCATTGCAACAAAATTCTTTTGCTGGCTCAATCATTGCATATCTCATACATGACATAAATAAGTAAAATACTAAAAAATACCAACAGTAAAATTTAATCAATTTAAATTTAAATACCCTTGTAGACATAATCGATATCTGTTCTTTCTATTTATATTATTCTATGGAATTATCGTGAAAAACTGAAAACATTTCCACGATATTTTCAATACATTTGAATTCTATTGTAGCAATACAAGAATATAATATTCAGTTATATAATATAGTAATTTGATCCAAACTAAGAAAGTCAAACTCGATCAAGAACAGATATACTCATATTCATTCTGCTTAAAATACTATCTACAAGAGTTCAACATAAAGAAGAAAACAAAAACTGAAAATGGACAATAATTTGTTTTGCTTACACTCAATCAAATATATATCAAATATATATCTTCAATCAATCTCTCTCACACACACACAAAATACTAAAATAAAAAATACCAAGCATGTCTTTAGAAATGCCAACATCTACATGTTTACTTTATGGAAGGACACGCTTTTAGAAATACGTACTCGAAAAAATACTTAAAAAATATGAAATACTGAAAATGGTAATAAATTTCACAATCACTCCATTGATCAGACACACACTTTCACAATTATTAACACGTAAAAAAATACTTAAAAACACTAAAGTCATTTACTTGTGATCAGCAGAACCTTTTGTTGTTGAGCTGTAACGAAATATGCACTGAAAAATACTAAAAATATACTATTTACACCTCAGTCACACTTTTACAGCCACTCACATTCAAGCACTCATTTAAATACCAACAAAAATACTAAGCATATTTAGAATCATAAGATACTAAAAATGACCATAAGATCATAAGATACTAAAAATTACCACATATTCTGTTGATATTTGCAACGTACATTCAAAAGAAAGAGAAAAGGAAAAAATAAACAGCCAGACATACAAAATCAAGCATACTCTTCTACAGACACTCTTCTACACACAGTCTTCTACACACACTCTTCTACACACACTCTCTCATACAAAGTTTAGTATTGGACTTGCTAATGTTGAATGATGCGCATCTTTTTGGCCAGCGTTGTTTCGGTCTGTTGAAGCTTGCGTTTGCTGCTGTAGTTGCAGAGCTTGTTGGAGACTTTGCTAAGGGTCATTGCTGATGAGGTGATGAGATCGAGAGCTTGCAGACTATTGTCTAGTTCATCGAGCGCTGAGAGCGGCGTTGTGGCCGCAGTTGTCTGATTGTGTCGCTCGCCGGGATCGAGATCGATATCGATTAGCTGATTGGCCAGCGGATCCTCGTCGTAAGGATCGTAGGGGGGTCTTAATTATTGTTTAAACACAAATAGACCCGTTGGGTCCCACTCGTTGTCATCGACGGGGCCAAAGCACTCATCGAAATACCATTCCATGGTCTTATAGACATGGCTCAGCGATCGTGTAATCGCATGATCTTCATCGGGATAGACCTGATGACGGAATTTCACTTGTTGATCCACCAATGCACGCACCAGCATCAGCGTATGCTCCTGATGCACCAGCGTATCGGCCGTGCCGTGCATTAACATCAGATTACGCCCCTTTATGTTGCCCGCCTTCATGGTCAGATCGGACTCTTGTAGGGCGCGCAAATAGTCGCCCTTCAGCGGTATATAGCGTTCCGTGAAGAAGGAATCTAGTGAAGATTGAATATGTATTGATATGCGTGACGATTTAAAAGATGTCTCTATTCTGATAATGGAAAGCCGAATTATGAATATGCCCCGTAGTACTTACAGTGATAGCCAAAGCTGACAATGGGATTGATGGCAACGGCGCACTGGAGCACCTGCTGCGAGTCGTCGATGAGCATCATGGAGGAGGCGTAGCCGCCATAGCCCCAGCCAAAGGCGCAGATGCGCAGCGGATCGATGAATTTGAGATTATCGCGCAAGTAGCTGAAATGACGTCAGGTTCAGGCAAACGGAGAATTATGCATTAGTCATGGGACTTACGTGAGCACGCCGAGCTGATCTTCGACCTCGACGGTGCCGAGCTTGCCATGCACCTGAGTGCGCAGCAGTTCACCTTGATAGCCGCTGCCACGTCCATCGATTTGGGCCACAATGAAGCTGCGCTGGCTGCAGAGATACCAATTCCAATCCACCTGGAAGCGCTCCGTGACCAGCTGCGAGCCAGGCGCAGCGTCGCTACATAGAGATAGATATAGATATAGATATAGATATAGATATAGATATAGATATAGATATAGATATAGATATAGATATAGATATAGATATAGATATAGATATAGATATAGATATAGATATAGATATAGATATAGATATAGATATAGATATAGATATATATATAGATATAGATATAGATATAGATATAGATATAGATATAGATATAGATATAGATATAGATATAGATATAGATATAGATATAGATATAGATATAGATATAGATATAGATATAGATATAGATATAGATATAGATATAGATATAGATATAGATATAGATATAGATATAGATATAGATATAGATATAGATATAGATATAGATATAGATATAGATATAGATATAGATATAGATATAGATATAGATATAGATATAGATATAGATATAGATATAGATATAGATATAGATATAGATATAGATATAGATATAGATATAGATATAGATATAGATATAGATATAGATATAGATATAGATATAGATATAGATATAGATATAGATATAGATATAGATATAGATATAGATATAGATATAGATATAGATATAGATATAGATATAGATATAGATATAGATATAGATATAGATATAGATATAGATATAGATATAGATATAGATATAGATATAGATATAGATATAGATATAGATATAGATTCAGACTTACACATGTAGTATCAGTGGAAAGGCGACCTCCTCCTCCTCGCGCATGCCTGGCGGCAAATAGAGACGCACCTGGGCATGGAAGCCATGCCGTATCTCGACGCTGAAGGTGCGCGTCTGCGGTATGGCCAGCTGGGTGAGGCGATGGCGCAGCACGTCGCCGGCGTTGAGCACAAAGATCTTCTCGTTGCTGGACGTCTCCACTAGGTAGACGCTGGGCGATTCTGGTCCCAGGCATTCCTGCACATAGAAGCTATAGTCGCGACTGAACTGGACGCGATTGTATAGACAATTCTTGGGTATATCGTAGATGCAGTCGTCGGGCTCCAGGCGCGACACAATGTCCTCCCACTTCTCGCCACGCTGCCAGGCGGCTGCGTTGGTGCTGCGTGCGCGATGCAGGCGATAGGTGGACTCCGTGTTGTCGCAGGTGAGGCAGGTGGGCTGCGTGGATGTGATGTAGGTGCGGTTCGTTTCGGTGACGTTTAGTTTAAGGCTGATCTTGTAGAGGTGACGTTCGCCCGGTCGCCTTTCAGGAGCAGCCATAAAGTAAACGATCTCGCGCTGCTCATCCCAGCCCACGATTTCGGTCACCTCGAAGCGGCCCATGGTGAGCGGGACGGGTCGTCGGTCCAGCGACGATATGAACACCACGTGCCGGTAGTGTCCATGCTCGCCATCGCGCACGGGCAGACGCTTCAGCAGATAGCCGCCATTGGAGATCTCGTACGTGGTCTGCCCATTGGTCACATTCGCCTGGCTGTCATCCATGCCCGCCTCGCCGTTGGCCAGCTCCTGGAGCTGCAGCTGACGCAGCTGACTGCCACGCATCTGGGCTCCGATGCGAGCCGAGAAGATCGGCTGCTCGGCGGGCAGCACCCAGCCGTCGTTGATGGTCACCTCGGTGTGCACCGCCTGGCAGTGGAAGTGCGGTGCGCGGCAGATGACTGTCGTCGCCTTGGTCTGATCCCGGCTGGTTATCGTCACGGACAGATCGATGGGTGATGCCCAGGTCAGGCCACCCACATAGCTGCCATTGGCCAGATCGCCGGGCAGCTTGATCTGTGTGGGAAATATATACTTGATCACCGACAGATTCACCACATTGACCGTCACGTTCGGATTGCGTGCACCCGCCTTCGGATAGCGCTGGCTGAGCACCGCCGGGTACTTGACATTATCGCCCATCCATGTGTATCTGAAGGGAGTAAAAGAGAGCGAAGTGAGTAAAATAGAGCGATGGATGTGGATTTCTCATAATTTCCTATACGTAAAGTCAAGGCAATAGGAAAAATCTACTCGGATTAACCTAAAGAGCGCGAGAGAGAGAGAGAGATTGAGCGTGTATATGTGCAAGAGTGAGTGGGAGAGTCAGAGACTATACATGCTGGCTTTCACATTTAATTCCAGTTCAACAATGCTGTACGAACTGCACTCTTATACTCACTCATTTTACTTATACAATTACCTATCGAACCTCTTACTTATACTCATTTGATGCTCTACTTTCTTTCACTTGCTCTACACCAACTAACGTAACTTATACTCGCTAAGACTGCTGTCTTATACTCATTGACTTCTTATATTTATACTTATACAAACAATCATTGCATGACTTTTTTGCATGCCTTCTCAGCTAACTTATACCAAAATACAGACACTTATACAAGCACTCAATTGCCTTACTTGCGTGCCTTCTCAGCTAACTTATACTACAATATGCTAAGCCAGTTACACTCTTATACTCTGATATACTTATAAAATTCCTCAATAACTTGCTTGCACTCATTGTCCGTAATACTTTCTCTCATTTGGCTTTGATTTATTGCCTAATCTCGTTCTTCTTATTCAACTAATCCATTTCGTTCTTCTACTTATACTTATACTTATTCTTATACATACTAATTGCCTAGCTTGCTCTTCGCTTAACATTAACATTAACTCATTGAATTTTTTTCTTATACCTTTACTTATACAGTCTCTCATTAAACAATTTTCTTATACTCATAGACTGCTCTACTCCGTCCCACTTAGCTTATATTCACTTACTACTTTACTCCATCTCAGTGAGCTTTCACTCAGTGTCCAACGGCTTCTCATTTTGTCTTCTCATTTATCTTATATGCTTCAAGCTTGTGTATATAGATTAGCTACTTTACTTATACTAACATTCTCTCATTGAACTTATTCTCTTCTACTCATTGACTACTTTACTCTTTGCTTAACTTATACTTATTGACTCTCTGCTCTTATACATTGTGCTTCCATTGAACTACTACTTTCTTATACTCTCCCCCACTCGTCTTATATTCACTAACGTCTAAGCTCTTATATTATTATTATAGTTTCACTTATGCTCACAATCAGCTATATAACTACTTACTTATACTCATGGACTACTCTACTACTGCTCATTAGCTTATACTCGCTGAATATTCTTCTTCATCTTGCAATGCCTACGCTCTACCTTTTCATTAAGCCTGTACTCTCTGCTCTTATACAGCTAATCTCTTTACTTATACTCATTAATAGTCATCTCTTATACTCAATCACATTTCTCTCATTCTCACTCACCCTCACTGGTTCTACTGCCTCTCATTAAACTTATACTCATTGTCTTCTCTCTCTCCCATCATTCGTCTCTCCACTCCTATACAGCTCATCATAGCACTTATACTCCACCTTAATGACCCATTGAACTACTCACTTGTATTCGTTGACTTCGCTATCGTTGAAACTGAAAAATGCTAGGAACATTCCGTCCGGCGAGAATGCAATGCTGCTCCGACGACTCTCCAGCTCGGGCACATTCTCGTACGTCCAGTCGGGCACGCCATTGTAGAAGATGCCCGCAGCGCCCGTCTGGGTGATGCGGCAGACGAGCTCACCCTGCACCTTGGGCTTGTAGTAGATGTCGTTGTGATGCACAAACGCGATGGCCTGGTTCAGTGTATAGGACGCCTTGGTGCCGCCATTGCCATTGCTCTGACCGTTGCCATTGGCCGAGCCGCTGGTGCTGCCAGCGTTGGTTGTGGCCGTTGGCTTGCCAGCTCCGCCAGCTGCAGCGCCTGCGAGGCTATTCAAGATGATGCTGCCGCTGGGCACCGGTGACTGGGTGGACGCCTGAACGCCAGCGGCTGTAGCTGCAGGCGGCGTCGGTGGTGCTGCTGGTGGCGGTGGATTGATGGGCGCCCAGACCACATGTTGCAGGCGCGGTGCTTCGGCAATATTCTCCGTTGGTCCCAGTGGAAATGTGTTGGCCGTTTGCACCTCATAAACATGATGTCTGCGTGCAGAAAACAGTTCGATTAAGAGAAGGTGCTGTAAGAGGCTCTAGCGAATGCTTACCTTGAACCTTCAGCATTGCTGTCCGATTGTAGCAAAACGTATTTCTGATCTGGCGCAACCAAAAAGGATTCGGCATTCAATTGACGCTGTTAGAGAGGGAGAGAGGGAGAGAGAGAGGGAGATAGTTATAGAGACAATAGAGAGAGACTGCATCGTGGCTACTCACAAAGGTCGAATTGGTCATCAGAATGCGCGTGGTATAGTCCGTCATATTGAGTATGGATAAGCCGCCAGTTGGATCGCGATATATCAATTCATGATCTGCAAAGAGAACTCCTTCAGCCAAGGTCTGCTTAGGGTATGCCACTGGCATTCTACCCACCATTGCTCCAGGTGCCATTGAAGGGCTTCCACTGCAAACTCTTGCTCAATATGTCGCTGGGCAGCATGCGACGTCCACGTATGCGCAGACCCTCATCCTCCGGCGATAGCAAAAATATCGAAAATATAATCAAGCTGAAGACGGCGGCAATGACCAGCAGAGCTATGAATATGCCGCGCCAATTGCGACGCTCCGGCGATATGGCCACCAATTCCTGTTGAGTAATTCATAAAGATTCACTAAGTAATTAAATATAAATATTAAATACTTAAATTTAAGAAACTCTGTCTTTGGAGCACTTGAGTGTAATTTGCTTTCGCACACTGCGGCTATTTTTTTTCCTCTTGCTATTGGTCTTGGGTGTGGTCCTAATGCCGTTTTGCTGCACCCAGTTCCGGGTATTACCAAGGCCAAAAACATTTTTTATACAATTATTTCGTTCGTTATTCCAGATACTTTAATTAAGCAAATTGGATTTACATTTGGCAGAAGCTAACGTAGAGCAAATGTCAGAGCATATAAGAGTTAATTAATCAAAGAAAACGTATTTGAATTGCCATGAAAATCGCATAGAAGAGCAGTGAAGAGTCGTTGGGGCGCAACTAGAATTTTTTCAAGAATTTTGCCTAGCTTACAGGGTATGTTATAGTCAATAAATTCAAGTCAGTTTATGAAAATTTATTTCATGGAATATTGTATGATAAAAAATGCGTGAAAAAATACATTTGTTTGACTCACACATACCCTGTAAATGAGCCAAAATAGTAAATAAAATTCTTTGGAATTGGAATTTCAAATAATATTTTAATTATTATTTATTTATTAATTATTTATTTTTATTTATTTTTATTTATTAATTATTTATTAATTGTTTATTTATATTTATTTTTATTTATTAATTATTTATTTTTATTTATTAATTATTTATTAATTATTTATTTTTATTTATTTTTATTTATTAATTATTTATTAATTGTTTATTTATATTTATTTTTATTTATTAATTATTTATTAATTGTTTATTTATATTTATTTTTATTTATTAATTATTTATTTTTATTTATTTTTATTTATTAATTATTTATTTTTATTTATTAAGTATTTATTAATTATTTATTTTTATTTATTTTTATTTATTAATTATTTATTTTTATTTATTAATTATTTATTAATTATTTATTTTTATTAATTTTTATTTTTTTTATTTATTTATTATTTATTATTTACACGGTATGTAAGAGTCAAGAACTTATGGTTAATTAGTGAAAATATTTTTTTAATATCATGAAAATCGCATAGAAGAGCGTTGGGGGCTTAGCAGATACAATGAAAAGCCGTAAAGACATTTTCAGAAGGTACTTCAGTTCGAAGTTCTTTACAGGGTATTTAATAATCAAGATTCAATATAAGATTTTCAATATATTATATATTGTAAATTGAAGATTCTTAGAAGAGTAAAGGAATGATATACGAAGGACACACAACAAATTTCAGAATTTTTGATACTACTTCCATTTTTTTTACAGGGTAAGCTTTAGTCAATAACCTAGAGCATAGAGCTGCAGGCAATGCAATCTGAGTTTTAACATTTCTCTGGCACAAGTTGCACACATAAAAAATGTATATCATTTTCCACTTATTTACAGGGTATCTCAGAGTCATATACGTGGCATATAGATTATAAATTTCAATGGAACATGTTGTTCCATCAATTTGTTCTATCTTGGCCTTGGCTGACTTTCATATTTTTTGATTGATTGCCCGCCAAGGGGAAATGTGGAAAAGCGAAATGAAAAAATTGCTTTTATGCTATATATATACATTGGATTTTCCTGTTTGTCCAGTGCTTTATTTTAATAACTCGAAATTCTTCATCTTAATGAGATTTTTGTCCATTTGCAGTGCGAACATCGATTGGCTTTTTGGCAAAAAAAAAAGAGATAAAAAAAATTTATTGAGCGAAATTAGGCCAAAGGCGTGAATGAAAACAAGCAAACATGTTGCCGTCGAGCATATACTGACTGCGAGATACTCGCTCAGAAATAGTTGTATTTAATAGAAATATTTAAAATATTTTTCGATTGTTCCTAAGGGCATACCATATAAAGCTCTGTCTGCAGCGCAGTTTCAGAGTGAGTTTTGGCTTAGCCAAGTTTGTTGATATTTTGATGTATTTTAATATATATACATATATATTACGTATATCGGGCTATAGCTAGATGTTGCACTTGTACAACTGCACTCACTATGCGCTCTTTCAGCATGACATTTTCTACTCTCTCTCCAATCTCTTAGTCATTGATCGATCGTAACTATGACGTGTTCCTAGGCTGATTAGTCACCTCTCTTGATGACCTTGCGCTGTTAGCTCCAATAGCTCTCTTCCTCACACACACTGACAATCAAGCTTGAATAGCCATCTCGCTCTCACAGCATAACGATTTTTCGCTATTAGCTCCAATAGCCATCTCGCTCTCACACACTGACAGTCATAACGACCTTGCGCTATTAGCTCCGATAGCTATCTCCCTCACATACTCAGAGTCATAATGACCTTGCGCTATTAGCTCCTATAGCTATCTCCCTTACACACACTGGCAATCAAGCCATCTCGCTCTCACAGACAGCCATAACAACCCTGCTCTCCAATAGCTATCTTCCTCACACACTGAAACCCATAACGACCCTGTGGGACCCTAAGCTTGGATTGCCATCTCGCTCTCACACAGCAACAGCAACAGCTACGCTCAGATAAAACTGTCTTTCTCTCTCTCTCTCTCTCTCTCTCTCTCTCTCTCTCTCTCTCTCTCTCTCACTCAAACCACACAATGAGCTGCCATATGATGAGCGTCTTATACGATTCACTCACACCAAAAAAAAAGCTTTATCAAATCCATGTATATATATTATATTGAAGTATTTGAAGTCTTTTGGCATGCAGAGAGCCAGCAAGCAAATATGCCCATTTAACACTACTTAAACGAGCATCGGCACTAAAATCAAATTGCGAAACCAATTTGAAGGATAGATTTAGAAATTGGCGAATAAAAACACGAACAAAAATTTGTGGGCCTAGAGGCAATCGATGAGAGGCAGCGGCTGCTGCTGCTGCTGCTCGAGTGAAAATGTTCGCGAATACAAAATGCATTTGTTCATGTGGAACCACTTTGTGTGTCTGTGTGTGGTGGTGGTGAAGGGGGAAGGGGGAGGCGTGCAGTGCAGTGGGGTCATGGGGTCGACAGGCAGCTCTCACATGTGATGCGCCATTCCAGCGCTAAAGTCCTTGATGTGTGCCCTAATTGACAGGCGAATGCCAATGAAATTAAGGCTAAAATTTGCAAACAAGCCCAGCAGCAGCAGCAGTAGCTGACACAACAACAACAACAACAACAACAACAAGAAGAAAAAGAAAAAGAAGCAGCTGAAGCAGCAGCAAAACAACAATAAAACTATTTTAATGCATTTTGCATGTGGTTCGCATGTGGCTTGGGGCTTGCCTGACTAAAAAGTTGCTCCAACTCGAAGCAGCCGAGCTTGGGGCCAGGCAATTTACATGCATATTTAGAGAGTCGCAAGTTTCACAACAATTTTTCATCCCGTTCGGCATTTTGCCCGAAAAACGTGGCTGAACCAGAAGAGGAAGTAGAAGTTGAGGCTGCTGCGGCAGGTGTTACGAGAATGTAACAGAATGAGGGAGCTTAAGGTATCTATGACTCTATATATATGTATGTCTCTTTCCATCAGATTTTCTTCTTCTCTCTCTCTCTCTCTCTCTTTCTCTTTGTAGAACGATATCTATTGATATTGCTTTATAGACTATATGTCTCTCTCTTTCCATCCGATTCTCTCCTTCTATCTCTCTCTCTCTCTCTCTTAAGGTTCTATGAGTCTATATATATGTCTCTCTCTCTTTCCATCAGATTCTCTTCTTCTCTCTCTCTCTCTCTCAAGGTATCAATGACTCTATATATATGTCTCTCTCTTTCTATCAGATTCTATCCTTCTCTCTCTCTCTCTCTCTCTCTTTGTAGAACGATATCATTGATATTGCTATATAGACTATATGTCTCTCTCTTTCCATCAGATTCTCTCCTTATCTCTCTCTCCCTCTCTCTCTCTCTCTCTCTCTCTCTCTCTCTCTCTCTCTCTCTCTCTCTCTCTCTCTCTTTGTAGAACGATAACTATTGATATTGCTATATAGACTTCCCTCACATAATCCCTTTTTTTGATATATCAATCTAATCCCTTATCGATAAATATCGATTTCTTTAGCTTACCTTACTTACTTATATAAATATGAACACACATTAACCCTCAACTTACGTCTCTCATTTATTATACAGGGTATAGTGCTAGTCGACTATATGCCTTATTTGCTTTTAACTCGGTTTTGCTCATGTTTTCTTTTAGAATTGAATTAAAAATTCATATGCACTTGCATCTGCCACTTGCCACATGGGGGGCTACGTCGGCGTCGGCTAATAGGATTTGCTGTGTGAGGGAGTGAGGGAGAAAGGGAGAGTGAGAGAGAGAGAGAGAGTGAGAGAGAGCACAGTGTAAAGTGCTAATTGAAATTATTTGTTAGTTACCTCGAACGAAATGTGTCACAATGATGCGAGTTAACAAATACAGAACAGAATTTTATTAAAAATAAAATCTAAATTAAGCTAGCTTAAATCAAGTATAGAATTGGAAATGTTAATGTCACTTTACATTAACAAGAACTGCTCCTCCCTTACGTCGACATGCTATGCTATTAACAGAATTGGAAATGTTAATGTCACTTTACATTAACAAGAACTGCTCCTCCCTTACGTCGACATGCTATGCTATTAACAGAATTGGAAATGTTAATGTCAGATTACATTAACAGGAACTGCTTCTCCCTCACGTCGACATGCTATGCTATTAACAGAATGGGCAATGTTAATGCCAGATTACATTAACCAGAACTGCTTCTCCCTCACGTCGACATGCTATGCTATTAACAGTATTGTGCTCTGTTAATAACATATCTCCCACTACAGTTCTCCTAATGGTTCGCAATCGGCTATTAGGATATTCTTCCTACATTTTTGTTTTTCGACTCTACACTCAACAGACGAAGAAGAAAGGACACAGAAGAAACGAGGAAATACAACCACGATTTTTGTACTTATTATCGGACCTTCACTACAAACAGCAAATATTCTGACCCAAAAATATCCTCGATTTGCTAAGTTTGTTTAATTTGAATTTTATTTTAAATAAATAAAATATTTTCATTATTTGAGCTCGCTTTTCTCTCACCTCGAGTTTTGCTCGCATTACGATAGAAATGTTTTATATAAATTTTATAAACAATTTTTTATTTTTTTTTTTTTAGAAAGGCTCTGTGGAGAAGTATTATTATTTACACATAATTTCGACGGTTCTGCTCAATAAAAAACCAATACTAATGTTTCAGTACTTCTACATTTTATTATATATTGCATATTTACTCACTCATATAGCCAAGCCCATTCTCTTTTAGTATTAAGTTTAGAAAAGGTTTTGAACTAGAGCTTAGTATTTTATCAAATTTTGTTGACCAGTGTAATATGTAATTATGGCCAACGTATTCTGCGCTTGGCCCACACAGGTCATTAGGGTCCTAGAGCTTCATTAAAAATAAACTTTCTCGACTTGATATACGTAACTAGGCAAAAGTATATTCTAGGAAAAATCTAAGGTTCAAGGTCTCTTCAAAAATGATCCTTCAGAATATTTTATGTTTCTTACAAAACTGAAATATTTATTCATGAATATTTATTTGGTGTCCTTCAGGGCACTTGCAACACTTAAAAAAAATTCCATTGATGATTTTTGCTCTTTCAGAAAACAGTAGAAATCCAAGACTTCGTCTGCTAGCTATAGATTATAGATATTTAATTTAATTGAAATAATTTCCTCTTAGGAAAACTGCATTTTCATTGAATCGAAGCTTTTATGCTTTCTTTTCCTAAAACAGTTATCGATAAGTAATCGATAGTCCTTGCAGCAATCGAACTGCTGTCGCCACTTGGCTGCATAAAACTTTGTCACCCAGAGCCATCTATCTACACTCGACTGATTTTGGGCATTATAATGTGTGTTTTTTTCTTTCTCTTCTCTTTTACGACAACACGACGCACTCTGAAAGGGGTCGAGCTCTCGTTTGAGTGCCTTGGATGTTCTCGTCTTTAGTATACAATAAAAGATGATATTTTTACGGCTGTCATTAAGCGCTGAGCAACTGCAATTGGCGTCCGCTTCAACAAAAGTGTCGTAAATTATGCAATTCGATGATCAAATTTTTTTTATATTTTTATTCGTTTTTCCTTTTTCGGTTCTATTTTTTTTTTTTTTAGCACCTAAGTGCTTAAATTTTTTAGTGCTCGTATAACCCTTGCAACAGTTTACAAGCATGTTCCTGCCTCGGGCTGCCGGCATGCAGAATTTTGTTTCTTTCACTTTTATGAACCCATTTTGTTTAATATTGAATTTAGTTTGCCCTACAGCGTCAGATTGCCATCACAAATGTGTTTAACAATTCATTAAGAGACTACGAATCGAAATTGGAGTCGGGTGTGGAGATATTATTAAAGGAATTTTTGTAAATGTTTCATTAGGTAAATCTAGATGCTAAACTATTTTTATAAAATATAAAAATTAAAAAAAAAAAAAAAAAGAAATTTATTTATTTTACATAGATAAATATATAATATATTTATATATACATAATATATTTATAATATATTTATATAGATAAATATAGAGAAAATCAATTAGATCTGCCTTCAAAAATGGAATATGAATTTCACGATCATCCATAGAAATTGATCGAGTTTTAAGAGTTTTAATTAAGACAAATATGACCTATGCCCTTATGCTTCAGTAATGCGCCGTGAGAGATCATGACAGTAGAGATCAGTTATGCTTAGAGGCAAAGAAATGTTCATTAATAAGCAGAATATTCCTCAGCTGCCCTTTTTCAGCTCCTCTGTCCAACTGCCTCTTGGTTGCATATTCTCGTTCATCAATATCATAGCAACTCTGTGCGAAGCCCTCTCGCTCTCACTCTGCGACATCCGCGACCACGTTCAGCAAAACCTATGTTTGTCTCTTTTCTAGTGACACATCCTCGAATTGTCACTAAAATGCTAACTCATTCGTTTAGCGCTAGTTGTCAGCTTCTCTTTAATACTACTGCAACTGTCAAGCACAACATAGAATGTCACACCGATACGACATATATATAATATGCATATTATACTAAATCCATTTCCTCTCAGATAACTTATTTTTCCTTCATATTTTATATTTTATATAAATCTGCTATTTAGATACTGATTGAGAATGAGTATATATATGTATATGCATAGATAAATTTGTTCCTCTTTAGCTTCTCGCTCAGCAAATTCTACAGAAGAACTTTCCAACGTGCTCATTCGTTACGAGGTATTTCCCAGTCGGATATACCCTCCCACCAAAGAACACTAAAATGGGTTTTTTGCATATTTCAGTATTGTGAACGCAGAAACTATATTGTTTGATGAGTTCTGTCGCAAAGAGTAAACACGAAATGAATATTGAAATATTTCTCGCTGTCACGGAATCGAAATGCGTTTATGAAATATTCGTTACGAATGTTTTGCAGCTGTTTGACAGAGTTGCGCGTTTGCTTTCCAACAGGCAAATGGCGAATAATGCTGAAAAAAACAAACTCATATGAGGGCTATGCTCTCGCATGTGTGTGTTTGTGGCTCACTGTTGCCGCTCAATCAATGCGAATGCCAAATATGGCTATCTGAGCAGACGAGTTGCCGTGGCACCTGCATAAATATCCATAGAAAAGCTCATGGCCAGCTCGTTTCCCATTGGATAAATACATGAACATTCGCATGCATGCATGCATGTGTGTGTGTGTGTGTGTGTGTGTGGCACACTCAACTGGCTCATGCCCAGTCATGTGTCTCGCTCAAGTGCTCTACAGAGGGTCGAAGCACAGCTCACAAAGGATTCGTGTGTATTGGTGCAGGAGCAGGTGCAGCAGCAGGAGCAGAGCAGGAGCAGCAGCAGGAGCAGGAGCACGAGCAGCAGGTAACCGCAGAGAAGTTGCGATTGCATTTTATAACTGACTGTGGCGATGGCCATGAATCTGACTCTGAAACTGACTCTGCCCCTGGCGCAGGCTGCTGCTGATTCGGATTCCTGGCCGTGGTTTTGCATGCCGCTGACCGTTTGCCATTCCATATGTGGAATTTGATGTCTGATGCCAGCGATGCACTGCGAGAAACGATTGCATACGAACAGCAAAGAGTAGCATGCATAAAGTGCAGAAATTATGAAAATCAAATTCAATCGGAATACAAAAATATATTATACAGTTACATATATGTAATACACCCTGTGTCTTCATCTGAGAGACTGAATAAAATATTGAAATTATGAATATCCATTTGGGATTCAAATGCGCAATTGCATAATGATAATTTGTGCATGCACTGAGAGAAATTAACAAAAGAGCTGAATAGTGAAAGGAATGTAGAAAATGAATTGAAAATAAAGAAATATGCAGATTAATAATAATTATGTTATTTTTATTATTATTATTATTATTATTATTATTATTATTATTATTATTATTATTATTATTATTATTATTATTATTATTATTATTATTATTATTATTATTATTAATATTATTATTATTATTATTATTATTATTAATATTACCTAAAATACATACGGATTATCGTAGCTGATTTAATCTGTATCAAGAACATTTATCTATATAAGCAAATTAACTTATCTTTCTTATCATTTGATTTTTTTCTACATAAGAATAATAATATTAGTAGAGTTATAAAATAACGAATATAGAGAATGTATGTGCTTCAGGCGACCTTTTAGCCTTCTCTAAGTGAAACAATTATTGGGTCTATATAATCATTTTCAATACTCCCATCAGATATGTGTATCTGTCTCTATAAGATATATATCTATATCTACATATATATCTATAAGCTCTATAAGCTAAATTCAAGCGCTTTAAAATTATTCTCAAAATTAAGTAAATATTAAAATTAAAAAAAAAAATGTAATAAATAAAATTTAAATAGATATAGAATCTATTTAAATTCTATTTATTCCATTTTTTTTTTTAAATGATATAGAATCTATTTAAATTTTATTTATTACAATTTTTTTTAATGTTAATATTTACTTAATTTTGAGAATAATTTTTTAACAATTTTAATATTTAATTAATTAATTAATTTAAAAATTTTTTTTGTAAGTTTTATTGTATTTTTTTTAATGAATTTTTTTTATTTATTTATTTTATTTTTGTTTACTCTATTTCAGTTATTAGCATAAGATCACAAAGCCTAGTAGCAGATTGCCTCCGAGCATACACAACTTGCATATAAGTAAACCTCTTCTTTAGATTCTCTTCTCTCTTCTTCTTTTAGATTAGATTTGCTTCCCTTTCGAAATAGCTCATGGAATATAATAGAATCTTGTCTGCCTTTACTCAGAGTATTTCCTTGCGCCTCAGCTGGACAGCCGCGTGCCCGCTTTTCTTGCTTTTCGTTTTATTTGTGCGAGGCTAAAGGTATTTTTGGAGTGGACATTGTTTGCAGTGTTGGAAAGTGCTGGCAACAATGTTGAAAGTTGTGGTCGCTGGCGAATATGCAGTTATGGCAAATAGTTGGCAGCAGCAATGCAGGACATGAGCCAAAGGACTTTCAACATCAGGCGCTTCAGTTCAACAAAAATTCGAACATTATGTGCAGGACGAAGGTAGTGTCTCTATGTGTGTGTGTGTTTGTGTGTGTGTGTTTGTGTGTGTGTGTTTGTGTGTGTGTGTGTTTGTGTTTGTGTGTGTGTTTGTGTGTGTCTGTGTGTGTGTTTGTATAGCAGCAATGTTGCTGCTTTTATGGCTCGCGGCACCTTGCTTCTGTTTGTTGTTGTTGTTGCTCCTTCAAGTATGCCATAATGCCACACACACACACACACGAAATATACTCAACAACTCACACACACACACACATGCTTTACTTGCAAACAATTGTGAAAGTTGCTCGCACAAATGTTGCATTTGGATTTTAATTCTAAAGCATTTAATTGGATTTTAGCACTTTCGAGCAGGCACAATGCCTCGAGCTGGAGCTGTGGCTGGAGCTGTGGCTGTGGTTGCTGCTGTTGACTGTTGTTTGTTGGTTGTTCGTTGTTGCCCGCTCGCTGTTGCCCGCTCGCTGTTGTCTGTGTGTGCGCGATAAGTTTAGCTCATAATTCAATTGCCCGCACACGAGCTTATATCGTGCGGCGCCCAGTTACAAACGATACTTTAGCTACATTTCCAAACACAACTCAATTTCGCAATTGAGTGCTCCAGCGGGGAGTGCACGGCTAGTAAATACCCTGATCTCTGCATAGAGGTTGTAAACTGACTACTGCCGTTTATATATATCAAGCGAACGAACACTGTTCAGAATTCTTGCTTTATTTGCATTACTATGAGAGATTTGTTATTAAATAACTTTTATTCTGAATGTGAGATATTAATGAAATTTTCAGAGCATGAAGAGGATAACTAAATGTGTAAATAAAACTCAAGTTGAAGACTCTAGTATATGTCGAAAGTCGGTAAACATTCATTGAGAGATTAACTTATAAGAACAACATTGATGTCTCTCTCTCAATGGTTTCCTATTAATATATAGTCAATTTATATAGAAATAAAATGGCATGAGATGTGTTTAGCTGTGAGTAATATGCATATTTCAAAATGTGAGAGCTTTAAACAAACAAATAGAATCTCATTTGGGCTTTCGTGGAAATTGAACTCAAAGCTTGGAAATGTCTTTGATTGCGAATTGAATTTCGCATAATTAGAAAGCATCAAATGTGTTTTCTTACAATAATATTAGTTTCCATTTAATTAGAGCCCAGAATCAGGTACATCAAATGCAGCCAGGCCATGACTCGCACGAAGGATAATTGAGTTTGCTTTGCACTCATGATTGGGCAAGGTCCTTGGTGCGCTGTGTGGGCAGGAGGCGAAGGCTTAAATGCTTTGGCCATTTCTATTTAATTAATGGAATCTAATCTTGATTGTTTTTGGCATTTAATGCGAGAACGACGAAAGAATCGAATTGCAAATGAAGTTGAAATGGTTTTGACATGCAATTGAAGCAATAAAATGTAAAGGGAACTACTTTCTTTTGCCTCACTTCCAGCTCAATGGCAATGCAAATGCAATCGATAAACAGCAGGCAGTAGAGCAAGAGAAAGACAAACAGACAGACAGAGAGGAGAGAGAGAGTGAGTTAGACAACTAAAGATAGAGCGAGGCAGCGCTATGCCAAAGCCATTATAAAGAACTTCAGAAACAGCAGCAGTTGCAGTTGCAGCAGCTCCAACAGCAGCAGCAGCAGCAGCAGCAGCAACTACTGCATTTAATGAGCTGTAAACGCACTCACAAAGCGTCGCGCTTGTCACCTGGCACCTGGCCAACTACAACAATTTCTAGAATAACAACAATAAGCAGAAAATAAGTAAAACAAAACTGCGCCAACTTCGACCGGAAATTGCGTTCATTACGTATATAAATTGTGCTCTTTATGATACCCTGCACACATTGGCAGTGCTTGGGAATGGGTATGCTGTTGCGAGTGGCAAATTTAGCTAAGTGGCAGCGGCAGGTTGTTCGATTGTATATAGTAGACGAAGGCAAGAAGTTATATACGACTTTCTTGCTTCATATTATCAGTCCGTCTTATAATCTACTTGTTAGTCTGTTTGTCAATCGGCCTTATAAACTGACTGTAAGTCTGTCAATCTGTCTGTGAAACTTTTTGTCTTTCTGTCTGGCAACCTGATCAATCCCCCTGACAATCTTTCTGTCATATGTATTGTCCGTTCATATGTATGTCAATCTTGCTGTCAGTCTGTCTGTCAATATGTCTGTCAATCTGTCTGTGAATCTTTTTGCCTTTCTGTCTGTCCTTTCTGTAACCTGATTATATGTCGATCTATCCGTGAATCCCTCTGACAATCTCTCTGTCATATGTGTGTATGTTTATATGTATGTCAATCTTGCTGTCAATCTTGCTGTCAAACTTTCTGTCAATATGTCTATCATTCTTTTTATCTATCTGTCAATCTGTCTGTCAATGATTATATGAATGTCAATCTATCTATCAATCCCTCTGACAATCTCTCTGTCATATGTCTGTATGTCTGTTTATATGTATGTCAATCTTGCTGTCCATCTTTCTGTCAATCTGTCTGTCAATCTATCTGTCAATTTGTCTGTCAATCTGTCCAGATTATCAATCTGTCTATTATTCTTTATGTCCATCTGTAAAACTGCTATTCAATCTGTTTGTTGATCTGTCTCTCAATCTGTCTGACCATTTGTCAATTTATCTGTCAACCTGACAACTTGTCTGTCAATCTGCCCGACAATCTGCACATCTATCTATTTGTCAATCTGTCTATCAATCCGTCTGTCCATCTGTCTGTCCATCTGTCTGTCCATCTGTCTGTCAATCTGTCTCTCAATCTGTCTCTCAATCTGTCTCTCAATCTGTCTGTCAAGTTGTTTGCAAATATATCTGTCAAGCTGTCTATCAATCCGTCTGTCCATCTGTATGTCAATCTGTCTATCAATTTTTATGTCTATCTGTCATTCAATCTGCCTCCCAATCTGTCTATCAATCTGTCGCTCAATCTGTTTGTCAATCTGTCTGTTAATCTGTCCATTAATCTGTCAATATGTTTGTCAATTTATCTGTCAACCTGACAACTTGTCTGTCAATCAGCCCGTCAATCTGCACATCTATCTATCTGTCAATCTGTCTATCAATCTTTATGTCTATCTGTAAAACTGCTATTCAATCTGTCTGTCAATCTATCTGTCAATCTGCCCGTCAATCTGAACATCTATCCATTTATCTATCTATCTATCTATCTATCTATCTATCTATCTATCTATCTATCTATCTATCTATCTAGCTATCTATCTTCTATCTATCTATCATCTATCTATCTATCTATCATCTATCTATCTATCTATCTATCTATTTATATATCTATCTATCTGTCAATCTGCATATCCAATTTAGGGTATTTCCTAGTCGTGCACTCTCCCTCCAAAACGCTCGAACTTTTCGTTGTTTTGTCATGGCAATTGTCACACCTTTTTATTACCCAAGTCGCATTAATGGCTAATGAAGGCAACAACAATAGCTAGTCACAGTCACAATGGTCATAATAAGTGAACAATTCACAATTGTTGTCACTAAGCGTTGACTTTTCGTGTGTGTGTGTGTGTGTGTGTGTGCAAGAATTTATGATGTGTCCGCAGCAGCAACAGCATTTTGGCCATGTTTTCTGCGTGTCTGAGGCTCACAATTTGTTGGCTCACACTGTTGGCCAAGTTAGCGCAGTTGCCACTTACACACTCTCACACATACACACACACACAGGTACGTATATACGCACACCTAGTGCCAGCACATGGCAATTAATTTCGTTTTATTTTTGGGCCGTAATTTCTTAGAATGGGCCAAGCGAGCTCCATTGCCATGATGACATATATATACATATATATAGGTATTATATTTAATTGGAATTGCCAGCAAGTTAAATGAAATATTGTCAATTGACAGGCAAAGCCAGCTCCTTCTTCTTCACACACACATACACACGTATAGTATATATATTTCCTAATGGAATTAGCAGTTGGAACAACAATTTGGAACTGTTTGATATTTCCCATTATGGAAAATAATTATTAGAAAATAATCTTGTTAATGATGCCTAATTAATTTGCAAATTCTGTTATCGATAGATGTACTAAATATGTGCATATATATATTTACATATTTTAATTAATACATTCTCTAGCATCTTTCGCTTTGATTAGCTTAACAACTTGGCAATTAAATTTTGTTTTATATATGTATGTATTTTGAAATAGATTAGTTTGCATTACATATAAAATTCATGTTAAATTTGTTAGCTTTGAATTCGTTTTAATCAGAGTCAAAAACTAAATTTTGATTTCCGTTGAATTTTTAATTGATTGTGGAAAAGCAACTATTAGCTTATTAAGTGAAATGAATTTTAATTGAAATTCTAGTTTATCATAAAATAGAAATAGGAATAAGTATGTAATGCTATCTATGTATGTCTATATAATTTCTATTTTATTCAAAACTATATATGAAAAGCATTTAATTCTCTAGTGCTTAAAGATTAACAAGCAAAATAATCAAGAGATAATTGCTTGAGGAGTAAATTTTTATTAGTTAAGAATTTTACACAAAATGATCAGCTTCCGAAAAATATCATACTCACTCGCTCGCTCTCGCGCAGAGCCAGAGACTTTGGTTCTTTTTGTTTTTGTTTTCTGAATGTTGAGCGGCTTGAGTCGAACTAATCGGATGGCGCTCGTTTAACGAACATGGCTGAACTTCGCGAATTTCGCCCAAAACGAGACTCAACCAAATTCAATATAAGCTGTCTTCGTATTCACACACACATGCATGCACACACTCAATTGCTTAGTGAGAACTAACTATGCATGCATACCAATACACACACAAAAGACTTTTTACTTTCGTTTAGGCTGCTGATTGGCGTTCGCACAATGAGAGTAAGCAGATAACTGAGAGCCTACGCAAACGACTGTCGCTTTCACATTCACACTTACGTATGTTGTTAATGTGTTTAGCGAAGGCAATTCTCGCATGCATACTCAAGCAAACGGTCGTGGAACGGCGAGAGTGAAAACAAAAACAAAATCAAAGAGCTGTGAGTCGATCGCAAAAGAGCTCGTTGAAGAACCGTTGCAATTGTTTGCTCTCCGAATTTCTCTTTAAATGCACTTATTGGCAGGCATCGTGAAACTGTAAACAGATATTGGCGAGCTCTCTCTGTTCTCTCATTCCGAATTCTATACGAAGTTAGATATACAGTGGGACAAGAATGTCTTCGTACAGCAGCAGTTTTTGTGTGTTTGCTACTTTATTTATATTCTAAAAATTGGCAAACATTAACTCAGTTGATAATAAATGTAGTTTAGAGTTGGCAATGAATATTGTATGCATAGATATTATTTAGAATTTGCTCAGCAGCAGCTCAACAAGACATAGAAGTTATATTTCTCTCTGGCCCTGCAAATTAGAGAGCTTTTACTGGTTCAGCGTTGATGAGAAAGCGAGGCTAATATAAGCTTATTCGCCTACGCTCGCTTTGTAGTTGCTCAAAGCGAAAACTTTATTCAACTTTAACAAATCGAAACTTTGCTTGTATATATAAAAGATTCATTTACTATGTCATCAAGGTCAATTGCAGTCCATGCTCCATAACTAGGCCTAATTAGATTAATTGTGTGGGAGCCATGGCTTCACTTTGTCATTTGCGTTGCAACAAAAAGTTGTAATTCGATTAAAAATTTGTGTAAATTATATTTCAGAGATTTTTTGTTGTTGTTGTTGCTGTTGTGGGCTTAACATGAAACTGGATTGTTAACAAAGTGCTTACATGTGTTTCGCATTTTTGTTTTTTGTTTGTTTTTTATTTATAACTGTGGCCAGTCCAGCCGGGCACCGGCGAAGTGGGCGTGTGCCACTCATAAAGCAAACAGATGACAAGGGTCAATGGGAAATGGCCCTCGAGCGACATTTGCAGCCAAACAATTTGCAATATTGATGATGGACACAACGCACAGCAATGACAGTGAGGTTGGTAGGGAGAGAGAGAGAGAGAGAGGCTGAGGAGGTGAGCAGAATGGATTTTACAACAGAGTTTGCCGTACGCCCACATACAACTCGTGTCATTATGATGAGCTCTGCTCCCCAAATCATTTATAATGCCCACGAGTTCCATATGGCTGAGTGTAGTATTTGCTCTGGGCGCGTGCCAGTGTTGGGCATTTATTAATGAAAAGCGCGCTTGCAGAGCAACACGAATCGAATGGCCTCTTGGCCATTTTGGCTTTTCCTCTGAACGGCATTCCGTTTTTCTTTGCACTTGCAAATTTATTGCTCACTTATTTTTATTTATGGCGCCCAGCATATTTTGGCTTAGGCTTAGCCTCGGCTCAATCTTACCTCAACTGTTCGACAGACGCTGTCGCAGTCGACTGCACAATGCACTGTTCGCAATTCACTTTTCCACTTTGCTCTACAGCTCAGATTAACGAGCTGCTGGAAATGTATATAGTATATAGATAAGTTCTACGGAATTGAGTTCATGTTTCTTAAGCCACAGCAAGATGTGCGCAAGTTCTCTGTAAAGCGGCTAGCTCAAGAGTCTTTCGCTTCTATTATTATCCGATTTCTCTATCGCTTTCGCCTCGCTTCTCTGGCTCAACTTTAAGCATTTGAGAATCGCAAGGTTGCAGCGTTCCATTGTGTATGCTCGGGCAGGGCATACAATTGTAAAGTTGGAGAGCGGGAAAATCAATTACAATATATATATACGTATATAAATATATATGTGTCTATTTATATATACCCAACTTGTATATCTCACTCAGCTATCGAGCAATTTGTATTTCCATTACGCTGCAGTTGCTGCTTAGTCATAGGAGTACTACCCAGAGAAATTTCTCTTGAAGAATCTCAATCAGATTCGTTGGATTTTTTATTGACTAATTAACTCATTTCATGATTGCGTGTATAAGGCTTCACATTTAATTGAAGCTTGCTTGTGATGAGTTCTTTTCAGCATTTTTATTTGATTTAACAGAAAACTTGTTAAATAAAATATATATAAACAAAATGTATACAAACATTTATTAAATATACGTCAAGCACAGATTTAAATAGGCGCACGGCGAGTGTAAAAATATTTAATTTAATTTAAATGAAGCAAATAAAGCTATAGCAAAAATTATAGTATTATTATAATAATATTATTAATAATAAAGAAATATCTATTATATAAAAAAATTGTATTAACAAAATAATAAAAATATGTTTATCAAAAAATTTAAAATCTTTATTATATAAAAAAAAAATGTTTATAAAAAAATTTAAAATTTTTATTATATAAAAATATGTTTTCAAAAAATTTAAAATTTTCATTATATTAAAAATAAAAAATTTTTATTATATTAAAAAATGTTTATCAAAAAATGTAAAATTTTTATAATATACAGAAATGTTTATAACAAAATTTAAAATTTTTATTATATAAAAATATGTTTATCAAAAAATTTAAAATTTTTATTATATAAAAAAATGTTTATCAAAAAATGCAAAATTTGTATTATATACAAAAATGTTTATAAAAAAAATGTAAAATTTTTATTATATAAAAAAAATTTTATCAAAAAATTAAAAATTTTGATTATATAAAGATTTTTATTATAGAAAAATATGATAATCAAAAAATTTAAAATTTTTATTATATCATAATAAATTAAATTAAATAAAATATTAATATATAAAAGTGTATTTATTTATTTATTTAATAGTTACAGAGAATTAATTCTAAATAATATTTTAGTTTAAAGCCAGAGGCAAATATTAAAAATAGATAATTATAAATAAATATTATAATTATAAAAATAATAATAATAGTTATTATAATGCTAGGCAGTTGTTATAGCAAAAACACATTAAATATAAAATAAATAAAAATGTAAATAATATAGCAAAAAATTAAAACATATTTGAAAACTCCAAGAAATTTAGCACCATTTTAAGCCACATAAATTTAAAATAAATATGCTGAAACTTAAATTTCGAATAAAAATTGAAAAATTAAATAATTCACAAGCTTTAAATTTTCTTTTATTTTTATTTTTTTTATTTATTTTTTATTTATTTTTTTTGCTAATATAAATTTGGAAGACTTTTGCTCGAATGACTTTCAATTCCAATTTGACCAAAAGCCGAATTCAAATTGTCAGCCGATTTTGATCTCCGGCTTAGTTGGCATAGCCGGATGATGGCTGCCACGCCCCCCACCACACACACACACACACACACACACACACACACATTTCGCACATTTGCCCAATGGCATGGCTGTGTTGAGTGAAGGTCAGCATTGCGCTGCGCTGCTCTGGCTGCTCTGGCTGCTGTGGGTCTGCTCTGAGCTGTCTGAAGTTGGCACAAATTGCGATTCAACGCATAATTATGATAATTAAAAGGAAATCAGTGCAGTTGCTGGAAGTGTTCTCGTCGGCGCTGCGCTTCCGGCGCTCAACAACTTTTCCACAAAGTTTCATTTCAGCAAGTCAAAAATGAGTTTCAAGTTTTCCTTCACATCTCGCTGAGACCACACTCCGACTCACTCTCTCTCTCTCTCTCTCTCTCACTCTGGCTTGGCTGACAGGAATGATGACAGACATGACATCGGATGTGGGCGTGGCTGGGCGTGGATGATAACATTGTGGGGATGCGTAGCAATTCGCAATTACCTTTCTGGGCTGACAAATTAAATTTAATTTCGAGCATTATAAAAAAGAATTATGAGAGTCGTAAAGCATTTTTGACAGCACGGCTCAATTATTTGCCGCCGAGCCGAGTTGGCTCTATAAATTTTATTTGTACTTTATTTATTTATTTCCTTACTTTTGCGTGTATGTGTGCCAAACCCCCCCAACCCCCCCTAACGAGCGAAATAACATTTCAAAGGTAATAAAATGCCGTTCGGACCTGGGACTGGGACCAGGGACTGGGGGGAGTTCGCCTTTATTTATGGGCCAAAAGATTTGCAGTGAACTTTTGCAAACGCCTGCGACGTAGCAACGTCTCCTTAACTCCAGGAAACGCGTCGAAGCGGACAGCCTGCTCTTGATAGCACCGCTCGAGGCCAAGGGACAGCCAGCCAGCCAGGCAGCAAATGGCAGCAGGAGGCGTTGGCCAATCGATACGGCAAATGGAGTTTATTTATGGCTCGCTCATAATGAAATGCCAATCGAAAGTTGTTACGCCTTCAGCCAGTTTCAGTTTATAATTTGCATTTATAAACTCAAAATCTGCGCAATCTGTGCTCGCTCTCCACAACCACTTATACCCCTTAACGTCACAGCGCACTCGCAGCAGGGTATGCCAATTGCTCAAGTCAGTGCGTGAGAGTTTTGTAAGAAGTGTCGCTCTTTGAATACCCTCTAGAGTAGCAGTATATGAATGCTGCTCAGGCAAGCTCTACAGACTTTAATCTTATCTCTTTTTATTTCATCTAGCTGTCTCTCTACCTCTACCACTCTATACCTCTCTTTCTACCTCTCTCTCTCACTCTCTCTCTACCTCTATATCTCTCTCTCTCTCACTCTTTCTCTACCTCTATCTCTCTACCTCTCTCACTTTCTCTCTATACCTCTTTATCTCTCTCTCTCTCACTCTTTCTTTACCTCTATCTCTCTACCTCTCTCACTCTTTCTCTACCTCTATCTCTCTACCTCTCTCACTTTCTCTCTACCTGTTTATCTCTCTCTCTCTCTCACTCTTTCTCTATCTCTATCTCTCTTTCTCTCTCTCTCTACCTCTCTCACTCTTTCTCTACCTCTATCTCTCTACATCTCTCCTTATACCTCTCTCTCTCTATACCTCTATCTCTCTATATACCTCTCTCTCTCTGTGTATACCTCTTTCTCTCTCCCTTTCTCTCTCACTCTCTCTCTCTCTCGCTCCCTCTCTCTCTCTCTCTTTCTCTCTACCTCTCTATCTCTCTTTCTCTATAGCTCTTTCTCCCTATAAATCTCTCTCTATACCTCTATCTCTCTCTCTCCCTATACCTCTATCTCTCTCTCTATACCTCTATCTCTCTATATACCTCTCTCTCTCTGTGTATACCTCTTTCTCTCTCCCTTTCTCTCTCTCTCTCTCTCTTTCTCCTCTCCCTCTCCCTCTCTCTCTAACACTTTTCTTTTCTTTTCACTTGCCCAAACGTACTCAAAAGTCTTATATACCCTCTTGCCTCGATTTTGAGCTCATTTTTATTTATGAATTTTGCAAATGAGCTGCGACAACATAAAATGAGGAGCAGAAACAGAGCCCAAAGACAACGACAAAGACAAAGACAACGACAACGACAAAGACAAAGGCGAAGGCAAAGACAAACACACAAAATTACATTTTCCTATTTGTAATTTTATGCGTTGTTGCTATAGTTGAGACGTGAACGTGGAGGTGCAGCCGGCGGGCGGGGAGGAGTGCATTAAGATAAAAGTGGGCGTATAGGGCGGCAAGGGGTTGTCGTTTGTTGGCCGTTAGCTGGCATAAAGTGTGTTGCCCGTTTGCCAGTTATTTTTGGGCCACTTGTTTATCTACGGCTCATAAAAGCAATTAAATGAGCCTAGAAAAAGGACTTCACTTAATCCTTTTTGCCTATTTTTTTTACTTATATCTATGTATATATACATTCTACAAAGGATACGCCCAGACAAAGGACATTTGCATACTTAATTAACTTGCAACAAATATTGAGGCGTTCTTGGCCTTCGCTACGCAGCAACGCCTTAGAGCAAAGACTTTATATTAATTACAATACATGAATTCGATGACTGATTGTCAATGGAATGGAAGTTGTATATGAATATATACAAATATATATATTTATTTAGCATTTAACCTTAGCTGAAAGTCAATCGCAAATATTAGCTTGAGCTTGGCTTGAGCAACGCCCACAAGTCTCTCTAATGCCATCATAAAAGTAATTTCAAAGTTTTCTTTTCCTTTTTTGTTTTTGTTTTTTATACAATTTACATGCACTTAAAAAATGAATGGCATAAATGAACATTCTATTGGATTAGTTAGTCTAATCAGATTATCATATTATCACATTATCATACTCAAACATTGTTCAATTTCAGAGGGGCAGAGAGACAGTTTTCTTTTTTCGTGCGGAAAAACAAGAAAATAAAACATCAAAGGGAGCCAAGTTTGTAGAAGACGAAGCCGAAATGCCCTGCCGGATATGAGCTCTATAGACCAATGGCTTATGGTAGCTACATAGTATATATATAAGAGTAATACTCATAAGTATGTAGTAGTAATAGTAGTAGATTGAATAGTATTAGTGATAGTAGGAATATTAGCTTGAATACGATTTGAGTAGCATTAGATAAAATAGTAGTAGTCGGAATTGTAATAGTACTAGTAGAAGAAATAGTAGTAGTAAAAGTATGAGAAGAGTACTAGAAAGAATAATAGTAGTAGTAATGTTAGTAGTAGAGGAAATAGTGGTAGTAGATGTATGAGAATAATGCTATAAATAATAGCAGTAAATGGTAGGGGTAGTAAGAGGTAAAGTAGTTGGACGAATATTAGCATTAGTAGTAGAAGTAGTGAGAATAGTTGCAGTAGTAGTAGTAGAAATCGTAGTAATAGTAGTAGCAGAGAAGTAGAAAGAAGTACTGGGAATAGTTGTAGTAGTAGTAGATGCAAAGAATAATAGTAGTAGTAATATTAGTAGTAGAGGAAATAGTAGTATAAGTAGCAGATGTGTGAGAATAATGCTATAAATAATAGTAGTAGTAATACTGGTAATAAATGGTAGTAGTAGTAGTAGTTGAATCGTAGTAATAGTAGCAGCAGAGTATTAGAAAGAAGTAATGGGAATAGTTGTAGTAGTAGATGGAAAGAATAATAGAAGTAGTAATATTAGTAGTAGAGGAAATAGTAGTATAAGTAGCAGATGTATGAGAATAAGGCTATAAATAATAGTAGTAGTAATACTTGTAGTATAGGCTAGTAGTAGAAGTAAGAGGTACAGTAGTAAGAGGAATATTAATATTAGTAGTAGAAGTGATGAGAATAGTTGTAGTAGTAGTAGTAGGAATCGTAGTAATAGTAGTAGCAGAGTAGTAGAAAGAGTGGTGGAAATGGCTGCAGTAGTAGTAGTAGAAAAGTAGAAGTAGAAGTAAAAAGTAGAAGTAAGAAATAGTAGAAGAACTAAGAGGAATAGTAGTAGAATGATTAGTAGTTTTAGTAGTAGAGGTTATGTTAACAGTTGGAGTAGTAGTAGCAAGAATAGTAGCAGAAATCATAATAGTAGTAGTAGTAGTAGTAGTAGAAGTAAGAAAAATAGCAGTAGAACGAATATTTGTATTAGTAGTAGAGGTAATGTTAATAGTAGTAGTAGTAGAAGTAAAAATAATAGTAATAGTCGCAGAAATAATAATAGCGTAGTTATAGTAGTTTGAAGTAGTAGGAAAACTAGAGGAACGAATAGTAGTAGAAGTAGTATAAGTAGTAGAAGTAGTATAAGTAGTATAAGTAGTATAAGTAGTATAAGTAGTATAAGTAGTATAAGTAGTATAAGTAGTAGAAGTAGTAGAAGTAGTAGAAGTAGTAGAAGTAGTAGAAGTAGTAGAAGTAGTAGAAGTGGTAGAAGTAGTAAAAGTAGTAGAAGTAGTAGAAGTGGTAGAAGTAGTATAAGTAGTAGAATTAGTAGAAGTAGTAGAAGTAGTAAAAGTAGTATAAGTAGTAAAGTAGTAGAAGTGGTAGAAGTAGTATAAGTAGTATAAGTAGTATAAGTAGTATAAGTAGTATAAGTAGTATAAGTAGTATAAGTAGTATAAGTAGTATAAGTAGTAGAAGTAGTAGAAGTAATGTTAATAGTTGTAGTTGTAGTAGTAGAAATAATAGGAAAAGTAGAGGTAATATTAGTAGTAGTATGAAGAAAGAGTAGTAAATCTACTACAATTACTGGGAACTAAAAGTATTAAATACATGGACTTAACTCTCATTATCGCTGCTTAGTAATGCCAAGATGATTATCAAGATAAAATCCATTTTATCTAAAAGTCAATGTTTGACTAGATACTTGTATCTTATAGATGAAAGTTTTCTCTCAGCTATTCTTTCGCTTGTGCCTAACCCGAACTTAATCTTAATTAAACTAAACTTAATTAAAATCAACTAAGCTGATATTTAATTATATTCCATTGGCTATTCACATGATGTTGATGAACTGCACTCTATAGCTAATAACTGCATCAACTACTACTATTCATGTACTGTGGATTCATTTAGGCCACTGTCAATATATTTATGTGTAAGTAAATGTTGCCTGCTGCGCCAGAGATGATCAGAAACTTCGTCAAGCCTTTGGCTAGGGCATTAAGAAACAATGAAAGACAAATATGCCAAGCAATTTTGGCCACAAAGTTATGCAAATTGTGTGAAATGAGCCACAGAGATGGAGAGAGGGAGAATGGGAGAGAGGGGTGATGGAGAGAACAAAGCGAACATTATGCAGTGTGTAATTATGTAATTACTACAAACAACAAGCTGCGCGCTGGAGTGGCTTTTGGCCACAGACTTACCTCATCCTTGGGCACCAGCGTCACCTTCTTGATGGTGGGTGCACTATTGTTAACGACAACTGTTTCGCGCTTAACCGATGGCCGCTTGAGGGCCGAGTGTGGCTTTTGTATTTCAACCATGTTTAATGCTCTACGTTGTTGTTAATATTAATGATAATGACAATGATAATGATAATGATAATGATAATGATGCCTGCTTAGTTAGTTGTAACACATTGAGTTTTCACAAGTCAAACGGCTCATTAATCACACAAAAATCTCTGGCTGGCAAGCGAATGGGCGTGGCACAGCGAATTAGCCGCGCAAAAGATTTTCTGTTGGCTTTTTAATGAGCTGTTTATGCGACGTTCATATTCTCTCTTTCTTTTTTTTTTTTTTTTTTGGCAATAAATTTTTGTTACAGATGAAATTTGCATAATCGCAAGCCCCCAAAAAGGGAGCCGAGTCGAACTGAACTGAGTTGAGCTGAGCTCTTATTATACAGCGTGGATCATTATGATGCTGGCCTGGGGTTGGCTTTTGACTGGTTACTGATTCAATTTGCTTGGCAAGTTTGCCATGCCGTGTTTGCCGCAGATAAACGACTTAGTCAAATGCCAAAATTGAATTAGGCAGCGCGCGTATGTGGCAAGCTGGCAAAGCTGGTATTAGCATAAGCAGAGTTAACAGAGTCGAGTTGAGTCGACTTGAGTTGAGTCGTGCCAACAGCTGTTGAAACTTGCTTTTTTTTTGCCTGAATTACAAGCGGAATATCAAGTTGGCATTGTAGTTTCAGTTTAACCCCGGCAAGCGCCACGAACTTGACGTATTACAATTTGCATATTGTATTTGAGCGAAAGCTGAGACAGTTGGCCAAGCAGTGATAGTAATGCTGATGGTGCTGATGGTGCTGATGGTGGTGCTGCAGGCAGTTGCTCACACATTAGCACAGCAGACTGCCCACACACACACACACACATATGGCCTATGCAAATGTTTGGCTCGCACAACAGTGCGTATGATTGATGTGCTTAAAGGGCTCTGCTCGCACAGTTGTTGTGGTTGCTGCTGCTGCTGCTGCGGGTGCTTGTTTGCATAAGTCGAAGTCAATAGAAAACGAAAACGAGAAACGAAAAACTTGCTCTATTCAAATTGCTCTTAAGCAACTGTTCAAGATCTAAGCATGCGGCAATTCTCTAGTGGACCCGCATGGCCTGGCCAATGATATGGAAAGCATATCGCAGCCGACACAAAAGGGGCGCAAAACTAAAAAGAAGCGATGAAATTCCTAGTGTGTGTTCATAGAAAGCCATTTGATTAATGGCATTCGCATACACAAACAGAGATAAACTTATAAATTATGCGCTGAATTTGGTCAAGTTCGATTCGCATCGAGTTCATTTTATTTGTGCTTTTTTCGTAGCATACTTTTTGGGGCACTCAATTTTTATATGTGGAATGAAGTTTATGTGCGCTATAAAGCAATAGCAAATTAAAATGCCATTAGTAAGCAGTTATATGGGATTTTTATAGATATGACTAGATGGATATATACATAAGTCAACTATATATATATCTCTATATATATGGCCATCGATGACTCTGCAGCTGGAGCTATGTAAGTGCTGTGCACATACACGTATATCAATGTCTTGCCACATTGAATAAATGATCTATATATATGTTATGTTGGCTCACAGATAGTTGCAATGGCACACACACACATAGGAAGGCAAATGCCTGAAGCTGTGTGTAAACAAAAGCAGCAGCAAGTCCTTTTGGCAGCATGATAACAATGACTCGAGCAGCGCTCAAGTCTTTTGGGGGCTGGGGGCCGGATGCACGGAGGCAAGCTAAACAGTTGTCTTTCTGTTAGCCAGCTTGGCCAAGTGGGCGTACCCACACACACAAATATATATATATAGATACATATATATATATATATATATATATATATGTCTATATATTGGCAGACAGCTAGCGCTGAAGCTGCATTTCAAACAGCTGCTGTTGACGTTGCGCATTTGACACAATTTGCAAGGATGGAAATTAAAAACTGTTCTTATAGATTTATGTGAGACACACACACTCATACACACACACATACGCTCAGTCACACACACACACACATATGTGAGTGACAGTGTGTGCAGCTGTTGTTATTAATTTGTTGCCCATGAGCCACACTTTCGCTTTTGTTCATTGTTTTTATTTGTAAAGAAAGGCGGCATGAATGGCGTAACGTACACACACACACACACATGCACACACACATAATAATAATAATAATAATAACAGCAGCAGCAAGAGCAACCAACGACAGCTGTTCAGCTAAAGCAGCAGCAACAACAACAGCAACGCGACAGCAGCTTGTGGCAGCCAAAGAAACATTTTCCTCATTTTTTTGTTATTTTATTTTATTTTTTTTTTAACAGTTAGCCACCTTTGTGTTACAGTTTGTTTGTTTGCTGCCTTCCGTTTTTGGGTTTTTATTTTTGTATTATTATTTTGAATTCCCGCGAGCCTCTTGCATTGCGCTGCGCGTTTTGTTTTTTACATTTCATGGAAATTTCTTGAGTAACTTTAACATAATTTCTTTTTCTTTTGCTTATTTTTTTGATGATTTTTTCAAAGTTTTGCGCTCGCTTGGCTTACAAACTTTCTACTTATTTTCGTGGTCTGCACAGTCAAAATAACAACAGAAACAAAAACAAACAACAAAAAATTACAAAGTGAAGCTTGAGTAGAGAGTGTGTGAAGAGAGAGGCGAACGCAACGAACGCTTCCGTGCGGAAGTCAGGCGACGACTGAAAGTGAAACTGAATGAAACACGCTTAACTGGAAATCTGCGTCTGCGTGTGTGTGAATTGGCTACATTGTGTGTGTGTGTGTGTGTGTGTGTGTGAGTGTGCGATTGTGTGTATATGGGTCGTTGCGACCGGCGGACAGGCGACTCGGCTCGGCTCACTTGCTGGCAAAGTTAGTAAGAAACGCTTTCAGTTGGCGTCGTTGTTGTTATTGTTTACCTTTTGGGCACACACACAAGCACACACACACACACACACACACACACTCACACTAATACACTCGCACATTTTTGGCGTTCAACAAACGATTTTCGTGTATGACTGAGCCAGCAATATATTCAAAATGTAAACAGCTGCTTTGAGCAGAGCTTTAGTGCTTTTGCTGAGCTTTTAACCGTCCTTCTATTGACTTCAAATGAAATGCACAAGCTTTTAAGATGTGGCTTGAATTTCAATTTACAAACAACGGTTTATTTTGAAAACAGTGCAATAAGCAAATTTTCAAATTTTATATTTGGGATTTTATTTAGGAAATAATTTGGGTAGTTGCGCATGTTTACATTACATTATTTTTTATTATTATAAATTAAAATTAATGAATCAATAAAAATTTCCTTCTAATTTTAATGTTCTTCAATTCAACCTTGAGCAGAAAATTGGTATATAATTATATACAACATAATTTAATTTTTAAAAATCCAATAAATTTAGGAAATTAAAAATGATATTAAATAATCAACATTCAATGAATGCTAGCCAATGAGTATTTTGACTTAAAAAAGAAAAATACATTAAATATATATTTCTAAATTTAAAAATAATTGTATTAATTTATTCGACAATTTCTAAATGATATTAAAAAATCAAAACTCAATAAATACCAGCTAAAGGCTACTTTGACTAACGTATGCAAATGTTAGAAAATATATTAAAAAAAAAAAAAAAAAAACATTGAAAATATAAAAAATATATTTATTTTTTATTTTATATTTTTTTTTTTTTTTCAATATATATTTATTTTTAATTTTATTTTATTTTCAATATGTACTTTTTTTTAAATATATTTTCTAACATTTTCAGAGGTTAGTCAAATAATTCTTTATTAATTTCAGAAATTCCAAGAGATATTTAATAATTAAAACACAATATGTACTAGTAAAAGGCATTTGACAAGCATCAGACAATGTTTAGAAAATATATAGCTTGAAAAGCCGTTGTATATGGAAACAGTTTAAATATATAACTTGTTAGCTTGAAAGCAATTAAACAGCTAATACCTAAAGCAGTGAAAGCATTAAGAGGATATAAAAGCTCACCTTTGACATATGGTAAAGCTTATGAAAAGAAATGCTTTTATAATTAAACTTACAGAAAGTCCTTCCAAGAACAATCGAAGCTTTATTAAGCTTCGGATTCTTAATGCTATAGCTTATCCACAGCTTTAAGAAGTTCAAGCATTATAAAGCTCTGCGTGCTTCTAAGCTTTCGAATTAACGAACAAAAGCAACAGCAAATTGAAGTCGTTTGAAAACAAAAATGACAAGAAGAGCTTTTAGTACGCATTTCTTTTAAAGATTGCAATTGCTTTAACGTCGTCTTTAAGCCTTGTGCCTGTCGCCAATGCCACAAACTGTTGGCTGAGAAATGTGGGTCGCAAAGCGAGCGGCACATCACAGCCACAGCAGGCAGCGCAACACACGTGACAAGCCAGTCAGGCCGAAGGTGGCAGCCAAGCGTTGCCAAGTGCGTTGCCCCAGTCATTTCCTTTAACCCAATCGACACCCTTACCCCAAATCATCTGTCAATTACATATAAATAGTGCTACCCAAAAATAAAAATAAGAAAATAAATAGAAGATATTTACATTTGCCAAGGTAACAGCCTCTGACACCCTTACACTGTCACTATACCCTGGAGTCATTATGCATATGAATGGGTATACTGATTATGTGATGCTTGTTTGAGGGATATACACATATCCATAACATACCTATCTGACCAATACGACATCAATATGAGTTGCCGCCAATCATGGTTGACCATTTATGGATGCTGCAAATAAATGCCTGTCTCACTCACACTCTACGAAAAACACTCAGAGAGCAAGCGATTGCAACGGTTCTTCAACGAGTTCGCTTGCGATCGACTCATAGCCATTTGCTCTGCTTTTGTTTCGCTCTCGTCGTTTCACGACCGCGGTCAAACGTTTGGTTGAGTGAGACAAAGCGAGAAGTCTCTCAAGTATGTATGTATGTGCAGTGTTCGCTAAGCAATTGAGTGTGTGCAGGTGTGAATGTGAAGACATTTTGCATTGTCTTTTGAGTTATTTGCGAGCTGCGACTGAGTCTGATTGGCCGAACGCGAATCGTTTCGCTGCCTAAACGAAGTTCGTGAAACGCAGCATCAGAGCAAACAAATATGAAAAGAAACGAAGTCAAAGCGAGAGCGAGACTGAGTAAGAGTTTTTTTTTCGGTTGATCTCGCGAAAATGGTTATTTGCGAATTATGGTTTTATACATATGTATATACATATTAAACCTATATGAGATCTACATCTATGTAAGCTAAAGATACTTAGTTAAACACACACAGATCTAGAGTCAACTTCATCAACTTTAATATCATCTATGCCTACAGGGTATCTCTTAGCCGTATGCTCATTGCACAGTGGCTCACAGTGCTCTCGCCTTTCTGTGTTTGTTTATTGCTTCTCAGGTAATGTTGATGCTGCTGTTATTGTTTGCCTCAAATTGTTGCTGTTGTAGCTGTCACATTGTCACAGCCGCGCTGAAATGTTGCAAAATTCATGCGAAATCAACACCTAGGCAACACCAGCTGAGGCATCAGCGCAATTTTCCTGCCCGACATTTCGTTTTATATCCATTAGGTTGTTATTGTTGTTGTTTTTCTTTTTTAGTGATATTATTTTGATACCCTAACAGAGTGCAGTGCATGTGGTGTAGAGCGTGGAACAGTCACTACAGACTCTATATAAAATATATGTATTTTAATTGATGCAAGATATATGCAATATATGATATATGCATAACGGTAGCTCAGTCTAGGATTATATTATATTACATGAGTTCCTTGATCTACTTCAACGAGAGAGTACTCACGCTTCGTTGTGTCCCATACAAACATGTGATTGCTTTTGCTGTTTTTAGCTGCCTTTCGTTACGGTTCGCAGCTTTCGGTTGATTTACTATAATTGTAATCGACAGACGAAATAAAAGCAGCCACAACAAAGGACCTGTGCAAAGGTGCTGGATGAGAGCAGAGCATCTGCAATTGCTGTAGCAGCACGTTTCACATACAGGATGTTTTACTGCTTTCAATAATCAAGCTCAAATTGAGAATTGTTAACTTTAAAGCGAACGAGAGCGCCATAGCTGTACATGCTGGAACACCCTGTATAGCACCTGTCAGTTGTATTTGTATTTATCGAGCTGGAGCGTGGTCTTAAGAAAATATATATATGTATGTATAAAATAAAGAAGATTTTCAGCTGGCCGAAGTTGACCCACTCAGAGCATGCTTATTCCTATCTCTATGTCTATCGATGGCCACGTGCACACACGCACACACACTGCTCTCTGTGCGTGTGTGTGTGTGTGTGTGCGCATCTGTTCACTTTGGCATTGCATTGGACGTTGGCGTTGGCTGTCGAGTTTATTAAAAATGTATGCCATAAAAATTGTGTTTTCATATGCGAGAGATGTTCCTGCATATTTTCATGCTACGCAGCCTTAACTGTATCTCTATATGTGTGTGTGTGTGTTCGTGTGCAAGCCCGTAAACAGGAAACGGAAATCAGCATGCAAGCGCACGCAGCAACAGCAACAGCAACAAGAACCGCTATGTCTAACGGCAGCTATGTTATTGGTTTTGAATACCCTGTAGCCATAAATGCTGTTAAGTCAAAGGTAGGCTTAAGGTGTATATAGAAGAAGAAGAGCAGGTGTTGATGTATATATATATATATGTGTATATATGTATATAGATGTCAGATTGTTGTCAGTATGAGCAAATTCTATTCTAATTGTATAGTTTTATAGTCGAAGGAGTTCTCCAACTTCCTGCTCAGCTCTGCTGAGAGACCTAGCTTATTTCTAGCTTATAACGTAAAAGCTCTCTCTCTCTCTCTCTGTATCTCTCTCTTTCAATCTATCTGTCTATCTAGCTGTCTATCTATCTATCATTATCTATCTATTTATCTATCTATCTATCTAACTATCACTTTACTTCTAATACTAATGCCGATATTCATCTCTATCTATCTCTCTCTCTCTCTCTCTGTTTCTATCTATCTATCTACATGTATATCTATCTATCTAGCTATCTACATATCTATCTATCTATCTATCTATCTATCTACCTATCTATCTATATATTTAACTATCTGGCTATCTATCACTATCTATCACTTTACTTCTAATACTAATGTCGATATCCATCTCTCTCTCTCTCTCTCTCTCTCTGTCTCTCTCTTTCAATCTATCTATCTATCTATCACTTTACTTCTAATACTAATGTCGATATTCATCTCTATCTCTCTCTTTCTATCTATCTATCTACATATATGTATATCTATCTATCTAGCTATCTTCCTATCTATCTATCTAGCTATCTATCTATCTATCACTATCTATCACTTATGTTCAATTATATATATATATTATTTTATTTATTTATATATATACATATATGCATATAGCTAAGCATAATCAATGTTTTTAAATCAATTCATTTTCCATAATTATTTCAGCAATTTCTGCATTTACATCTATCTATACTTATATTTACAGGGTATTAATATGCAAGCCATGCTTGAATGTCTAACAACTTGAACTTGTCTTTACGCTTTATGCTCTTTTTGTGGTATATTTCTTTTATTTTCTATATATTTTTTTATTGTTTATTTCGGGTTCGTCTTATTTTAAGCAGCTACATTTTTAACACGCCCGTAGTTCGACTTTGGGAGTACAGTTTCCAGGCATTGTTTAACATGCTATCTAACACATGTTATTAACTAATAAGCGCAAGAGGGATGGCCATAAAGAGCAGATACAGAGAGACGGTGAGACGGTGCGACGCTGAGTGAGGGCCACAGAGTGAAAGAGACCAATAGAGCGCATGAATTTGTATGCATATTTGATGACCAGTCGCCACTCTCTCTGTGTGTGTGTGCGTGTGTGTAAGTGTGTGTGTGTGCGTGTGTCTGTGCTGTATGTACATTTGTGTAATATTATGGCAATAAGTATTTATGCCTGTCGCAGCTCGCGTGTTTGTTTGTCATATGTACTTAAGGCATAAATGAAATTATCATAAATAATTGCCAGCAAATAGAGAAGAGTATTTAGGTAATCTCGACGCACACGTTTGCACAGAAGTTTACGTTTAACGCTTGACTAATAAAGTGTAATTGCCATGGCCTTAGCATTTACTGTTCATTTATGCTTTGGCCCAAAGCGCAGTTGTTTGTCTGTGTACCCAGAGGGAGAGGGAGACGGAGAGAGAGAGGGAGGGAGGGAGAGAGCGCATAAAAACAAAAACATTCTCCAGCTGGCATTAAATTCAAGACGAAATTTTTGCTTAAAGGCGGCCCATAAAAGCTCTTCAGTTGCCAGAGTTCACAGTTTGTTCTTGGCCAAATCCATAAATCATATAACGTCTGATTTTTATGATCACGATTTATTTGTTCTGTGGACTTTGAGTGCTACTAAAGAGACAGCGTACGTCTGCTTGCTTATGCCACAAACATTGTCCGACTGCAATTTAATGAGCTGGATTTGAGCAGAAATGAAGAGTTGAATGAAAGAGGAGCTCACAAATCCGAAATGAAAATTAGCCTGTCGGGTGTAATCGACTGAGTGAATACGCTGTTAATGTAGCGGAAAGCAGAATATATATACATTGTATACTTACAGCTGTTTTGACTTGATCGGATAGCTGAAGGGATTCTATAACCTTTACTTATATTGATCTTGAGTGAACTATCGATAAAAATATATTGTCGGGTGTAATCGACTGCGTGAATACGCTGTTAATGTAGCGGAAAGCAGAATATATATATACACAGTATACTTACAGTTGTTTTGACTTAATCGATTATCGATAGCTCAATCAAAATCGATAGTAAAGCAAAATATGCTAGTATCTCATATACTTTGTGTTAGAAACAGAGTCTAGTCTAGGCTTAAGGAAACTAAAACACTGATCGACATTCAACGATTGTTTGAGCACAGAATGAGTTCTCGATAAATCGATTAACTAAAAGAAGCTCGATCGAAGAGCAACTCAGCTAAAAACAAGCAAACACAAATTGAATCTAAGTCGACTATGCTTCTATCGATATATATAGATGCGTTTCTATATATGGAGAACTCTTGAATCCTTAACTTGACTATCGATCATGCTCCTACACATTTCCATTTATATATGTAGAGCAATCTTGGAGAGCATCCTCAAATTTTAGAAGGCAAGTTCAGCTAGACTTACGCTTTACAAAACCTATGCTCAAATCGATATTAATCAAATCGATATTAATCGATATCAATAAATCGATAGACAGAAAGGGACGTGCGCTGCACTTGTTATAGGTTTATCTGAATTCTAATTAACTTCAGCTTTCATATATTGTCACTATATTACACTCCAGCTTCGAATTTTACTGCTGGGCATATGAAATAGAGCTCGCTGGCAACAAAGTTAATTTATGCGTGAAGTCAACGTCTGGGCGAAACTTTAAGCAGAGTGTTTGCTAAAAATGTATATCATGAAAATAAAAACATGTGTCAATACATTTGCAGTTTACACAAGCACACACACATGTCTCTCTCTCTCTGTGTGTGTGTGGCCGCTTTTCAGTTGAGCAAAAAGTTTTTACCACCTGCGTTTTTCATTTACATGAGTAAGTTTCCACATTAAACGCAGGCAGCAGCAGCAGCAGCAGCAGCAGCAGAAAACAAGACGAAGACGAAGAAAATGTAGAAGAGGGGCAAAAGAAACAAAAATGAAAATGAAAATGAAAAGCGAAAGCGAAATTATGCCTTTGCCAGCGCATTGGGCCTCACGTGCTAAATGCTCGAGTTGTTCGCTAACATTAAAGGGGAGCCGGAGGAGCAGCAGGAGCAGGAGGATTACCAGTAAGAGGCGGGCCGCTCGTACACCCGGCATTAAAGTTTTTGTTCGAAAAGAAAATGCGCCCAACTTTTGAAAGTATTTTTCGCCAAACGCGACTCAATGATGCGCACGTGAGCCAACAATGTTTCCCATTCAGTTTTCCCTCTTTATTATTGGTCAACGAGTCGTTATGCAGCATAATGTTTATGCACAGTTATGAATATTCATTAATTTAATTAAAACGGCAAAAAATACGGGGATAAGCAAACATGTGTAAATTGTGTATGAAATCTGCATAAATATTTATTTATTTTGTAATTGACATTTTGTTGGTAAGTTGTTAGTGAGGCACGACTGCGCCTATACCCTGTACTTATGTATTACTTGCAAACTGTAAGCAGTGACTGCTAAACTGTAAGTCAAGTGAATTACAGAACTCTAGCTTAAGGCATTGGGCAATGTTTTAGTTGTTAATGAATTTCCAAATTTGAATTTCAATTCTCTCCAACTGTGATACAATATGCAACATTTTCTCCAGACTTGATTGTCTCTTTCTGCTCTCTAGAAGCAAATTTAGCGTCTTCGAAAATATAAACGCCGAAACTGAAGCTTATTTTAAGGCTAAAGATAAAACGCTCAATAGAAAGTAGTATCAATAGTATAGCCGCTCTCTAAGGCAATTAAAATGAATAATTAATATAATTAAATAAAAAAATAAAATATTATAAAAAAATAGAGTGAAAAATATATAATAAACAAAATAATATAATTAAAAAAATAAATAAATAAATAAATACAAAATTATATAATAAAAAAATGATAATATAATTAAAAAAAAAAATATAAATATAAATAATATAATAAAAAAAAATAGAAAAAATATATAATAAGTATTTAAAATGAATAATTAATATAATAATATAAAAAAAATATATATTATAAAAAAAATTGAGTAAAAAATATATGACAAAAAAATAATATAATTAAAAAAATAAAAGTAAAAAATAATATAATAATAAAAAATTGAGTAATTAAAATGAATAATTAATATTATAAAATAAAAAAATATATTATAAAAAAAATTAAGTAAAAAAATATATAATAAAAAAATAATAATATAATTAAAAAAAAAAATAAATAAATAAAAAATATTATAATAAAAAAAATTTAAGAAATATAATAAGTATTTAAAATGAATAATTAATATAATAAAATAAAAATATTATAAAAAAAAAAAACAGAGTAAAAAAATATATAATAAAAAAATTAAGAATATAATTTAAAAAAATAAAAAATAATAATAAAAATAAATAAATAAAGAAAAATATATATAATAAAAATAAATAAATAAAGAAAAATATATATAATAAGTATTTGTTTGCATCTTCCTTACTTTATGTTAGTCTACCAATTATTCAGTCCAATTTTCACACGCATAGACTTATATAGTAGTTAGGTAAGCCCTTCAAGAGAACAAACTCATTTGCAGCATGTCCACATAAATCTACCCTAAAGATGCTAGATACAAAAATGTTACAGAAGTAACTAATATACCCGTATTCATATTGTGTAGCAAGCATAGAGTTGTGTTTCAATTTGATGGAATTTTAAAGCCATATTCAAAGAATGCTCAACTTGGGTAAAGCTTCATATGACAATATGGAACAAAAGGAAATTTATCATAAATATATAGAAATATATTTTTAAATATTTAAATATTTTTTTATATATTTAAATTTTGCTGAAGTACTATTAAAGAATAAAGCTATACAGAAAATGGATACTAGCATATTAAGGATATTCCCTTTCTTTACATTTGTTTTCTTATATATAATATTCATATAATTTATAAACATTTATATTTAATTTATATTTATTCATATTTAAAAATTTAATCCTATTTCGGTTTTCAATAATTTATTTATATTTTTAACAATTAATAATATCTGATAATTTATACCACTCCTTCTTAGCGTATTCCCCATATGCTTCAACAAAATCTCTAAGCTGTTTTATTGTGATAGCCAAGTTAAGACTCACGCGGCCAGCACTAAACGCGTTGGCTTAAGTTAAGCACAGCTCTTGCTGCTCTGCCCTGGCTGTTGGCTTGGCAAATGTGAGACCCAAAGTTAAATACATAAGCGGCAGTTGATTAGGCAAACGCCAGTTGGATGGCAGCTGCCAGCTGCCAGCTCATGGGCAACAACTGGCTGTTTATACAGCTAAACATGCGTGTGGCTGCCCGCGGCGGGTATACAGCGCAGCACCACAGCACCACAGCGCCACAGAGCCACAGCCAAGCAGCAACAACGTCTCAGTTATTAACTTAAGAAAATGGTTTTCAGCGAGCCTAGGCTGGGCCGCCACCTGGAGGCGCACCTGGCGGCGCACTTGAATAATAAGCGTCTATTATCAGGTTGTGTAACGAGCCTAGAAAGATTTACTAGTCACACACATACACATGCAGACATGCATGTATGTGTGCGCATTTGCCTTGACAGCGGTTGCTGCTCGCCTTTTTCTTCTTCTTCTTCACTTTGTTGCCCTTGGCTTTTCAGAATTTATTTCATTTGAGTTTCTTTTTCTTGTTTTTGGCTGAAGATTTTCGTTTAATGCACATTGATATTTTATTCATAATGCATTATTTATTGCCCGCCATGAATTATTCATTATTCGTCATCATTATTGTTATTATGCTCACGATTATTCTATAATAATTGCCAGTGTTATTATATTATTATTATTATTATATCATTATATCATATCATTATATTAGTATATCATTATATCATTATATCATTATATCATTATATCATTATATCATTATATCATTATATCATTATATCTTACTTATCTACTTAAGGATTTATAGAATCCCGGAACCTAGAGGAGTCACTACGGATAATTGCACCGCTCTACACTCAGGAGCCTATCACTTATCTAAAGCAAAAATTCTTTATTCCATTGGCGTGTTTTACTAACTGCTGTATATTCTGGGATACTGCGAGAACTGCTCAAAGAATCTGAAAATCGAAAGTGATAAATAAGAGCAACGGAAAATGCAATTGAGCACGGAAAAACAAAGGAAAAACTCGCTATAAGGAAGATATACGTTATACGAAATCGATATATCGAAATCTGGCATAAAGTGACAAGCAAATTATAATCTGTATACGAAGGTAAACAGTAAAGGTATAGAAGACTTTTATAAACGGAGCAGAAAGCGAAAGACTCATTCAAAATACAGACTTGAAGAGATGCTTCAAACAGAAGCAGCTCGGATAGAGACTAAATATCATATCATATGCAGCACTACGATATATTAATAAAGCATATAGTACTAATGATCATCGACTCTCATCATCAGCATTATTATTATTATCATTATCGTTCAGCTATTCAATAACTATCAACTGCAACTATTTCATGCACTTTCCTTTGACTCTCTGCTCCAAACTATCGCAGCTGTCAACTTTTCTGCAGCATTTTTTAGCTTTTGGTGCGGAAAAACGAAGAAGAACGGAAGACAAACAAATTCGCAAGGCCATTTGTTTTTTGGCCGATTGTCGTGGGGGGAGGGCAGAGGGGCTGAGTGGGTGTGCTGTGGCTGTTGTTGTGCTTAATAATGCATAATGCCATTTAAAGAGCATTTGAAATGTTGCGCAACTTGGCCACCAATCAGCTGTGTGTGGGTGGGTGTGTGTGTGTGTGTGTGTTGCTGTGTGTGTGTGTGTGTTCTTTCATCCAGTTCTGTTTGTTTATAGTATTATGCAGCAGCAGCAGCCAAATGTGCTGCAAAGTTTAATTGAGTTTTGGTAGTTTGCATTTATTTTGCATCTTTTTTTTTTGCCAGCTGCGCCTGGTGCCTGATTGAAAGCAAACTACATAATATTTATGCACACACACACATATATATAATTGCTAAATTACTTGAATGGCCTAAATTGTGGTTGCTTTCAAGTTGATGAAGCCGAAGAAAGGCTTCTTGCCTGCCCTCTACTACTTCTACCTCTTCAATCCGAAACTCTCCGACTCTGTCTGATGTCCTGCATTATTCTCCTAGTCTTCACTGCTGCTCGAGCTGCGAGCCAAGTTGTAATTTTAATTAAACTGTAGTCTTAAGATAGCATCTTTTTAATTTATATATCTTTACTGACAAAATAAGAGACCAAATAAAATTGTAACGTTGAAAAATTTTGCACATGAAGTGCACAGAAATTCAAACAGAAATGAGATTGAAAGTTTCTCAAGACAGCACACACACTCACACACACACTCACACACACTCACACACATTCATTTAGTTTCCATGCACACGTAGTTAATACACACACTCACACACACTCGAACACACACACTATTGCATATACACATAAAATTCAATTAGAGTTTTCTGTTCTTTCATCAGCTGCTTTGCTTTCGCAACTTGCCCCGCCCACAATTACAGGACGCTGCGCCCACAGCCAGCTTCCATTCCAACGAGCTGCTGCTCGTTGCCTTTTCCATTGCTATGCTCACTTTGGTCTTGGCTATTTGCTTTCATTTGCCTTACATACAGAGTATCCTTACGTACTCCTGCAACGCTCTGGGGCGCTCACACAGCGTGAAATTGTGCTTGGCTGGAGGCTCGAGCACACACAGTGCCAGCGAGAGACAGAGAGAGAGAGAGCGAGATAGATGCCAGCAAATGCTTACCTGCAAAGAAATAGATACAGAAGAGACACAGTTAAAGACCGAGTTTCACTTTCATTTCATTTCATTTTTTGGTTATAAACATAAAGCCAAATTAATCATGACAGCGCGTCATAAAAATAAGAGCAAATGTCGTTCGTTTCGTTCGTTCGTTCGTTCTACTTTTTTGCTGACTTCTAAATTCCAATGCCCAATGCGTAATGAAATCACGTGCTAATCGCATCTATTCCATAACATGACATTGCCCTTCACTGCGCCAATGCTTAAAGCTTATGAAATGAAAAATGCTAGATTTGTTTCACATTTCTTAGTTTCATTTTACGCTTATCGAATTTAAATTGAAAAAAATAATAATTTATTTTTTTTTATAAAAATTTGTTTACATTTTTATGAAATTATTTAAATTTCACATTTGAATATGGTATAATGGTATTTTTTATAAGTTGTAAAATATATCAAACAGGAAATTAAATAAATATTTGATTATAATATTAAATATTATTGTATATAAAATTGGATTTGTAAAAATTAGTAATAATCAATTATTAAAAAAATATATATAGTAATAAATAAATAATAAAAATAATTAATAATAAAGTTAGATCAATAAAAATAAAATAATTGTTAAATAAACAAAATTAATTTAAAAATAATTTGAATTATTTTATATTTTAAGCTTTAAATCAATAAAATCAATAAACAAAAAAATAAAACAATTGTTAAATAAATAAAAAAATTAATTTAAATATAATATGAATTAATTTATAATTTTGAGCTATAAATCAATAAAATCAATCAATAAAAAAATGAAAACAATTATTAAATAAAAAATAATAATTTAACAAAAATTTGAATTAATTTATAATTTTGAGTTATAATTCAATAAAGATAATTCAATAAAATAAATTAAAAAATTGTCTAATAAAAAAAAATTAATTAAAAAATACTTTGAATTAATTTATAATTTTGAGTTGTAAATCAAAAAAAACATTCAATAAAAAAAAATTAAAAAATTGTTAAATAAAAAAAGTTAATTAAAAAATAATTTTAATTAATTTATAATTTTGAGTTATATTATCAATAAAATCATTCAATAAGAAAATTAAACAATTGTTAAATAAAAAAAAAAAAATAATTTAAAAATAATTTGTATTTTTTAAATTATTTAATAGTTTTCCAATTCACCTATGATTTTTATTGAAATTAAAATATTAAAAAAAAAAAAATATATATATATATATATAATTTGATTTTAATGTTCTAAATAATAGAATTTTATATATGTGGCTTAAAAGAAGAGTATTTTTATTGCATAAAAAAAAAAAAAACAAAATATTAATAAAGGAATAAATAATAAAATTAAAATAAAATAAAATAATTTTTCAAAATTAAAATTAAATTAAAATAAAATAATTTTTCAAAATTAAAATTAAATTAAAATTTATTAATAATTTTACGAAATATTTTTCCAAAATATTTGCTGATATTCAGTGAATTGAAGGAAGCGCCTTGGCCTTGAGTAGGAGACTTCATATGAATGATTTGAATGTAAATGTCAAATGAATCCTGCTATAGATCGATAGTGTTGATTCTTTGAGTTTGAAATCAGGCAAAGATTATGTGAGCTAGAGTTAAGCTTAAGCTCAATTAAATAATTTGTGAATACAAATCGATAATGCAACCAAAATTAAAAATACTTCATTTCTATAGTCAGTGAAAGTTAAAAAATAATCAACTCGCATGCGATTTAAATCAATGCAGAAATTATGGAGTTCGAGTCGAGTCGAATCGAGATCAGGTTGCTTGGAAGCCTCAGTAGTTTTTTGGGCGTAACAGCTGTTTGCTCGCAAGCGAGAGACAGAGAGAGGGAGAGATAGTGAGAGAGAGAGAGAGAGAGAGGGTGAGAGAGAGAGTGAGAGAGAGGAAGGGAGGTAGATAGATAGAGAGAAAGGCCGTTGACAGGCTGCACTCGACTGGAAGATGGCCCTGACATAGGAGGAGAGAGCTGTGGCCTTGCCTCGCTCAACGCAGGGCAAGGGCAAGGGCAAGGGCAAGGGGTATGCACGACTGAGCCGCATGCTGTGCTCAGTTCTTGTTGACAGTTGCACTAATTGCAAAATGCTGTTTGCTCATCGTCGTCAGCCATTGTCTCTGCGTCTCTGGCTCTGGCTCTGGCTCTGTCGCTTGCATACTTTTGGGCAATTTGCATATTTCGTTAAGCAGCCGCAGTCGCAGCCGCAGCCGGCAGAAGGGCAGAGTTTGGACAGTCAGCTTCAGTTGCTTGGACTGTTTTATTTCTTGCGTCAAGTTGCATTTTCTTTAGCTACGCAATTTAATTGTATTTGATGTGTGCAAGGCGACAGCAACAACAACAACAACAACGTCAACTCGCTGCTGCTGCTGTGCGTAAATAATATGTTAATGCTTTGTCTTTTATTTGGCATTCGATTGCATAGCTAATTAGGGGCGTTGCCTCCTCATTTCAATCAGCTAATTGACAGCTTGATTAATTGATAGCCGATAATAGTAAACATCACGCGGCGTATACTTAATGTGTCGAGGCAGAGATTCTTTGCTCGCTCGAAATGAATTTCTATTGAAATTCCTCTGCAGCTCTTCAAGTGTAGCCAATAGTTGTTGCCAATTTATTATTGCCGCCAAATGTAGTTAATTAAATGTTCTCTTAAGCCTATTAATGCATTTTAATGGCTTCATAATGGGCCTTTGATATTAATTATCGATTTGCTCGCCTTCACGAATTCAATTCAAACTGATTCAAACTTGATTTGTTGATATTTATTATTATTATTTGATTGCCATTGTTCATTGCTATGGCAAGCAATCGAGTTAATTAATTGCATTTATTATTTGCACAAAGCAAATATCTCTCGACTATTTCATTATAAATTATGTGGTATTTATGGAATTTCGTTAATTAAATTTATGAAAGTCATTGCAGTCAGCCCCCAGCCAAGGGCACTCTGTGCTAGCAGTTAGCGCACATCCTTTCTTTTCAGAATTTTACTTTTTTGTTGAGTATGTTAAAGCATCCGCATGAAATGTGCGAATTCGCAAACATTCGCCACAAAAAATAAAACGAAAAGCGGAAAATTATTTTAATTTGCTTGCCAAGTGCTTCAAGTGTCATAAGCCTGTAATTTTTAAACATTAATCTCGAATTCAACTTTAAGCTTTAAACATTAATATTAATTTGTGATTAATAAATAAATACTGTTTGCTTAAATTGTTGATATTGCAATTCTAGCTCTTCCTGTAGCGTAATACCAATTGCTGATAGATTTTCAACTATATTTGAAAACTCCATCATATGCGTTAGCACATTTTCTGCTACTGCCATTCTCTTGTTTATAAACCTGCGCGAGCGATGTAACTTTTCCAGTTCGTTCCACACATCTTTTGCGTAATTGCATCTCTTCACATAGTTTACCTGAGACGGACTCATCGACAATATTAACACTGCCTTAGCTTTGTCGCTTTGTCACGCTTTCATATCTTGAACGCTGCACTTGCCTCATCTTCTGGCTTCACAAACGCATTTGAAACCACGGCCCACAAATTTCGATGAGCCAAAACACTTTTTACCATGAAACTCCAAACGTCATAGTTGGTATCATCCAGGTTTTCTATATTGTAGAACTCATTTTCAGTGTTTTCACTTTTCATATTCATATTCCTCTTTAATATTCATATTCCTGTACATATTTCAATTATCATTCTTATTCATACTTCTATTTCTATTTCTATTTCTATTCACATTCATGTTCATAATCCTTTCATAATCCTATTCATATTTCTATTTTTATTTCTATTTCTATTTCTATTTCTATTTCTATATCTATTCATATTCATAATGCTACTTATAATCCTATTCATATTCATATTGCTTTTCATATTCGTATTCGTATTCATATTTTTATTCCTGCTTATATTCATATCCATATTCATATTCCTATTCCTATTCCTATTCATATTCATATTCGTATTCATATTCCAGCTCAAATGCATTATAATATTCATATTCGTAATCGCATTCGCATTCGCATTCGCAATCGTATTCATATTCGTATTCGTATTCATATTCGTATTCGTATTGGTATTCATGTTCCTGCTCAAATTCATATTCATATTATTATATTCATATTCATATTTATATTCATATATATATTCATATTCATATTCATATTCATATTTATATTCATATTCATAAACTTACTCATATTCATATTCATATTCATATTCATATTCATATTCATATTCATATTCATATTCATATTCATATTCATATTCATATTCATATTCATATTCATATTCATATTCATATTCATATTCATATTCATATTCATATTCATATTCATATTCATATTCATATTCATATTCATATTCATATTCATATTCATATTCATATTCATATTCATATTCATATTCATATTCATATTCATATTCATATTCATATTCATATTCATATTCATATTCATATTCATATTCATATTCATATTCATATTCATATTCATATTCATATTCATATTCATATTCATATTCATATTTATATTCATATTTATATTTATATTCATACTCATACTCATACTCATACTCATACTCATACACATATTCGTATTCGTATTCGTATGCGTATTCGTATTCATATTCCGGCTCATATTCATATTCCAATGCATATTATGCATATTCGTATTCGTATTCGTATTCGCATTCATATTCATATTCGTATTCGCAATCATATTCACATTCATATTCGTATTCCTTTTCGTATTCATATTCCTTTTCATATTCGTATTTAGTATTCATATTTATTTTAATATTCATATTTAATCTTCACATTCACATTTCATATTCATATCTGTCTCTCATACTAAAATTTCATAATCGTATTTTTCACATTCATATTTGATATTCATATGTCTTAAATTGAGTTTCGCATATTAGGCATGTCGCTTGGCCGCGCAATGCTGGCTAATTGTATGGCATCTGAAATACATTTTGATTTAAAATTGATGCGCTTTGCTTACTAGTAAAGCTCTTAAGAGGATTTACGCTGTCTGTGCGTCGCATTTGATGCGTTGCGAGCCGAAATACCCTGCAAATTCGTAAAGTGAAAATGTTGATTTAAATCGGCTTTTTGTGGCTTTGCGCATGAACTGAACCGTTTTGAGAGTGGCCGCAAAACATAAATGGCAAACAAATGTTAGCAATTAATGGGCCCACGGCGCATCGAGTGCAAAGTACAGTTAGTTGAAACGATTGACTGACTGATTGGAGCAAGGCTGTGTCTGATTGGAATTGCCAAAAAAAAAAAAAAATTTTTTTGCTGAAAATTCATTTTGATTTTGATTTTCTAGATATTTAGTTTTTTTTATTTGTGATTGTGTGACGCAAATGCAGTTCATTTGGCTGGAAAATAGGGTCAAAGGCGAGTATTGTATATATATATAAATAAATATATATATATATGCATATATACATACATATGATATGTGTATATAGTCTGTGCACTAAAGGAGTATTTGGCTGTGCGAGCGCATTTCAATGCTGCTTACTGAAGCGAATTCTCCATGGAGAGATTTATGTATGTTGTGCGTGTGTGTGTGTGTGTGTGTAAGCTTGCTTTAAGTGGGCAATTGTCTTTGAATTGATTTGCTGAAAAATATTTGCCTAAATTGACATCAGGCTGCAGCTTTTACTTAGATCTACACATATACATACACACATATATATATATATATAACTATATACTATATCATATCAGGCATGCATGTGTGTGCGCTTGCGTGAGCTTACGCATGTGTTTATGCGTTTAATTAATTTTTAATGACATGGCATTTAGGCTGGTGCTTAGTTTTTAGGTGCGAGGCTTATGGAAATGTCTCGGCGGATGTTAATTAGTTTCAACATCTACGACACGAGCGACCGCAAGTATGAAATGCAATTAATTTTGCGACAGCTGCAGCAACAACAACGACGACGACGACGTCCACGACTATAACTTAATTATCATCAGCAACATAATTATGATGTTTAGCTGTCGATTTGGCATTTGGGCCAATGGCAACGAAAAAGAACAACAACAACAACAAAAACCCCTTTGGAGAGGCGAACACATTGCGGTTTTTGTTAACACGCGGTTGAACTTAATTGCTACACACACACACACACACACACACACACACACACACACACACACACACACACACATGCATACATAGCGCAACCCTAAACAGCATTGCAATAAAATTTAATGAGCAGGAAAATTTTTATTCCTGCAGCGCTTTGCCAGCAATGCATAAATGAATATTTGGAATTTGGCCAACATCGAGCATAATGAAAAAGTATTATGGCCGGGCCACGCCCACACGCCCACACGGCCACACTAAGCCATTTCATTTGTAGCAATGAGAGCAAACATTTTGTCATCAGAGGCATCAACCCAGCCGCCTTTGCCTGGGCCATTGTCCATCATCATCGTCGTCCATGTGACGCAGTTGCCCACGAGAAGTATCCCTTGTGTTATTTTTGTTTGCATAAACATTTCTGTGGCTCAACTGATTTAGTGGCCACTAAAAGCGGCGCTCTGACATCAGCCAAGGACACGGCCCTGTCAAATGCTTGACTAGTTACACGTGTGCCCCCTGCAGCCACAGTGGGCCGGGCTAGGCCAGGCCAAGCCAGGCCGCCGAACCATTGAAATACTCCAACATATATGGAGAGCACAGCAAATCCAATTGCCGCGTGCCTCAGTGCTGCATACCATCAGAGTTTAAGAAATAAAAATTCTATTTTTATACGAGAAACGTTTTTACCTCTCACATAAAAGCGAGCAATAAAAACTTAACTTAAAACGTGTTAAAAAAAATATATATATAAGAAAAATATAATATAAGATTTTGGATTTACGTATATATGCCAAGTCTTATATTTTATTATTATTTTACTCTGAACCCATGGCAATATGGGGTATATGAGTTTACATAACATATATTTGAGAGGGTAGAGAAGCTTAAGAAGTTGTGTCGAATGCCAAAAAGTATATATATTCCTGATCAGGGTAAGTCTAAGTCATGTGAAGTCTCTAGCTCCGACGAACGAATGGATGGGCGAAAGGATGAACGGATTGATAGGCATGATAGACAGATAGATGGACAGACAGACAGATGTATAGGGCTAGATCAGCTCAGCTTGTTATGCTGTTCAAGAATCTATATATACTCCAGGCCTTGCCTTGTCCCGATTGCTATTGAGTAGTTAATAGTAGAGCTAAACCAAACATTTCCTGTGTGTGCTAATCCCATAGAAAATGTTAATCGGGACAAGGCAAGGCCTGGAGTATATATAGATTCTTGATCAGCATAAATTAAAGAATTCAGCAAGTCGAAAAACATTTACAGCTTAGCTTAAGCTATTCTTCTTTATCATTTCACAAAATGCAAACTTTTCAAAAAATATCTATATATCTACGCTAGGCAAAATCAAATTGTAGGGCATTTGCTAGTCGTGCACATGACATGCCAATGCACGCATCTCGTAACACTGTGCGGCGCCGTAAGTTTAACAAAAACAAGCTCTGAGGCTATGAGCTATGAGCTGTATGCTGAGGCGAGCCATGCCGCCGCTAATTGCATTTGGAAAGAGAAGTGTCAGCATTGCGCATACGCCACGTGGTTGCAGTTAGTTCAGCTTGATTTATTGCCACAGTCGTCGGTTAGCTGGCTGACGTTTGTTTGTGTGCTCTGCTTTGGCATTGTGGCCACAATCGAGTCGAGCAGAGTCGAGTCGCGCTGGGCTGGGTAACTACTTATTAGCTGTTTGTTCGACTCATTAGGCGGTTCCTTTTCAGCCCAAGCTCGCCAAAAACAAAATCAAGTAGCGAGCTCAAGGCGCTGCCAGCGCTCTGCCAATGATGTCAGCCGTCATTGCTTAAGCCCTGTTCGCATACTGCTGGCTGTGCGTGTGCCCTGAAGAAGAAACAAGCAAAAACTAAGAAAAAACTATGCAAACTCAGCTCGGCACGTGAGAGCAGCACCTGCCCAGGTTCTTAAAAATAGCAGCGTTAAGCCTTGACTTGAGTGTGGGGCTCAGTCAGTGTCAGTGACGTTAGCTTTATTTATTTTTTAATTTTTTTCTTCTTTGGCTAAATGTCGCGACTTTAAGCCAAATTGAGTTGATTGTGATGCTGGAAAAATGTATTTAATTTTTGTATTAGTTACCTATTAATCGAGATCAACCGAAAAAAGAATCATGCTCAGTTGCTCTCTTTCGATGCTTTTCGTATTTGTTTTCGTCTTGAGTTGAACTATTCGTGCGGCTCATCAACTTCGTATAGAGAGCGATACGATTGGCGTTCGCCCAATGAAACTCTGCCTCAGCTCGCAAATGCAATCCAAAATGTCTGCATACACACATAATTAAGTATACCAATACGCACCAATACATACTCAGTTGCTCTCTTTCGGTACTTTTCGTATTTGTTTTCGTCTTGAGCTGAGCTATTCGTGCGGCTCGTTTAGAGAGCGATACGATTGACGTTCGCCCAATGAAACTCTGCCTCAGCTCGCAAATGTCTGCATACACACATACTTACACACGCCTTTATACCAATACATACACACAAGAGAGTGTCGTTCGCTTGACGACAGCGAAACCAAAGCAAACGCTTGCGAGCCGATCGCAAACGAACTCGCTGAAGAACCGTTGCAATCGCTTGCTCTCTGAGTTTTGTTTCGCAGAGTGTGAGTGAGACAGACAATAATATGCAGAAAAGGTCCACCGTGATTGGTGCGCTCTGAGTATATCTGATACAAGTTGCTCTGTCTCTATCTACAACAGAGTTTCATGGGCCGCATGTCAGTTGCTTAATTGGGCTCGTTTCACAAATTTGTTGATTATTCTCATTTGATTTGTAAGCACAATGATTGCTGTTGGCACTTTGAACCATTTGTGAGGCTGGCTTAAATTAGGATTCTGTACGTATCACTATAGTATGTAATCCAATTGAGAGACCTTCTCGTACCGGAACTAAGCCGTTTTTCGGTTGGCTCGGTAGCGCCGGGCAGCGCAGTCTATGATTTGCGTGCTTTGAATTATTTTGTCAGGCATTCAATGCATCAAGCGGCGCAGCCCACTCGGAAGTGCGAAGCAAAGTGCTCTGGCAACTCTTAGGAGAGAGAGAGAGAGAGAGATAGGGAGCTGGGCCATTTGGCCCAACTGTTGTTGGCCACAGTTAACACAACAATTTGTAGCGAAATTTGTTTCGTTTCGTGATTTTCTTTTCCACTTCCTTTTTTTTTGGTTCATGCCAACTTGAAATAACTCAAAAGCCGGGCAGAGTCGAAACTTGAAATGGAGCAGCACCTGCTGCAGGCATTTGGCCCAGACATTTGAAGGCGTTGTCACGTTTCGAAATGTTTTGCAATTTCCAGCCACAGCACGTGCTGCGCTCTCGCACTCTCTCACACACTCCCTTTCGCTGTCTCTCTCTTTGTTTGTTTTCGGTTTGTTTGTTTAGCCTTGTGCGTGAAGCATTGAAGCGGACATCGAGTCTATATATTCATGATCTGCCAAGGCAACTCTGCCTCAACTGTTTTCATTCTTCTTCCTCTTCTTCTTTAATTTAAATATTATGAGTTTCATATCTCTCTCTCTCCCTCTCTCCGTCTCTCTCGCTTTGTTGCTTGTTACTTTTTCGCATAGTTTGTGCTCTTGGCAAGGATAACAACAACAGCAGCAGAGTTTTAAGGCTAAAGGCAAGCTGGCTAAATGCACGCAACACTCTCCGCAATTGGCCTCGTCTGTGGCACGTTCTCTCTATATAGGATAGCGAGTGAGGCAGCGTAGAGCACGAGGGCCTGCAGTTATGCATTGAAGTTGATATTTGCGCTGGCTACAAAGGACACTTTGGCTGCACTTTCAATAGGGAATGCAAAAGGCTCGAACTGGCGCTTCGGGGGCGCCAGAGAACAAACTCTGGACAAATAGCATCGCAAATGAGCAGCAGCTAACTGGGGAACTATAGTGCTGTGCAGTCATTGGGGCACTTGCCCCATGCCAGCTATCCCCCGAAGTGTGCAATAAACTATTTGACTTTATGCGTCTCGACAGGCGGAGTGCATGGAAATGAAATTAAAGCGCCGGCCCAGGCAAACCCAAGCCAAAGGCGAAGGCGAAAAAAAGAAAAGGCTATGACGTGGGAGCTGGGTGCGAGATAAAGTGGAGCAAAAAAAATGGCATGAGGCGCAACCATAAATTACGCCAAATAGGGGCAGTTGAGCACTTGGCTAGTGGGGGAGATGGCCAAGTTTTGTTTTAGCCGATGCCAAATCAAGCTGAGAGAAAGCTGATTAAGAGACAAAGGGAAAACATATTTCAACTAAATCCATTTCGTAAACAGTTGAAAGCAATGCACAAAAGTAATGCACAATTTGTGAAAGTAAATGGAGTTGATGTGTGAGTGATTGCCTACAAAATACCCTATAATTTTATAGTCAAATATTAAAGAGAGCGAAAACAATGTAGAAAGTAGTTGAAAAATTGTGAAATATATTAGAAAGCAAGTGAGAATAACTGTTAGAGGGTGTTGAGCTAGCAGATACCCTGTAGTAGATGATTTCCATACTCTGACATTTAAGAAAATTAAAAAAAAAATAAATTGAATTAAAAATAATAAAAAAAAAATTAATTAATAAAAAATGAGAATAGTTAATGGTAGATAATGATAGACTAGAGCATATCCTATAATATATATATTTTATAAGAGTTATACCGTATAAAAGTGGAGAAAGTACAGCATAAGCTACGCAGAAAAGAATGGTGCTAAATAGAGACTTATAGACTAGCAGATACCCTCTAGTGCAAAGACTTGTGTAGTACAATTGAGCAGCAAAATCGTTATTAAAAAACATAATAAAATTAAAAAAAAAAAAAATAAATAAAAAAACAGTAAACATTATTTGTATTTGTTGTGGATAATTACACCTATCGTAGTGCTCTGATAGACTTGCATATATGTATATATACAACAACTATACTTATATCTGCTCACATACTTCCAATCATCTGCAACATTTTTCGCTTGCTGCCCTGTTACATATTGCCTGTGCTAAGTCTTACTTATACTACCCTCTGCGCGTTTACAGGGTATGCATAGAAGTTTTTAGCCAAATTGCAGCTGATGGCTGTCAAGGCGAGCTCAGTTAATGGCAGCAGCACGAGAAGCTGCACTCCCCAATGAAATCGATTCGAATAATATTTTTTCAAGTTATCAAAATGCTGTGCTGCAAGCGCTGTCATGCATATATATGTATATATATTTATTATATATTTAACTGTGTGAAAAATCAATGACTTTCTTAAAAAGCAAAAAAAAAAACTTGTGCTTAACATATTTTATAATGCATATGGAGCTACCCCTAACATGTGGGCGCGATAGACACGCCCACACACACAAGCATATGCTCACATTTACATAGCTACAACTGAGATATATATATAAAGAGAGAGAGAGAGAGAGAGAGAGAGAGGGAGAGAGCTGTCTAGCTCTGATTTGATGCGCCTCACATGGCTGGCCATTGTGGGGGGCTTTTTACGATCGACAGTGTCGCATAGCTGGGCGTGTCGCACACTTAATTGTGCCCCACTCATGTGTCTGTGTGTGTGTGCATGACGCCTTGCTGGCGCTATTTGATCCAGCCACAAAACGTATATGGGCCATGGCGGGAAATGGGGCGACTAGCCCAGCATCGGCCACATCTCTTGCCCTTTCATTTGATAATAATAAATTTATTCTGGAACTGCGAACGGCCATGCAAATGGAGTGCTCGACGAGGAATTTTCATATTTACATATACATCTACATATATTATCACACACACACACATACAGATAATGCATTTGAGCCGAGCTGAGTGCGTGCTAATGGCAATCGCCGAGTCGCCTAATGTGCGCTTCGCAGCCTGAATACGAAATGTGCGTCAAATATGTGAATCAATAAAGCGGCCCAGCCAGCCAAAGCTCATGTATTTATGATTCAACTTTATGAACTTGAACCATTTTTATGTTTAAATAGAACTTTTGTTTGCTTTTCGGTTTACCATTTTATTTATTTATTTATTTTCAATTTTTGCTATAAATAACAAAGAGGTTGCCTAGGCATAAGCTCTCTGAGCAATACTTGTGATGTGATATAGAATATAAATATATATTAATATATATATCATATAATATTTCTGAATCAGTTCAGACTTAATTTGAGTTGCAGTAAAAGTCCCAAGACCAATCCCAAATCGCAGCTTAATAAAATTGCTTCTTCAGATCTGAGAAAATAACAAAAATATCAATATCGGAACTGCTCACCTAGCTGTCATATAATAAATATAATCAGGGTATAATCGTTTTGTTAAATCTATGTAACAGGTAGCAAGAGGCGTGTACGATCCCATAAAGCTAAGTCTTTTTTTTTTAATTATTTTTAATTCAATTTTGTTTTATTAAATTTTCTTAAATGTTTGAGTATGGAAAAAATCTAATACAGGGTATCTGCTAGCTCAACACTCTCTAACAGTTATTCTCACTTGTTTTCTAATAATTTTCACTATTTTTCAACTACTTCATACATTGTTTTCTCTCTGTTTAATATTTGACTATAAAATTATAGGGTATTTTGTAGGCAATCACTCACACATCAACTCCATTTACTATCACAAATTGTGCATTACTTTTGTGCATTGCTTTCAACTGTTTACGAAATGGATTTAGTTGAAATATGTTTTCCCTTTGTCTCTATATAGCCATGTCCGACTGTCCGTCTGTCTGTCCGTCTATAAGAAATAGATACGTTTCTTTCTGTATCGTTTCAAAGTTATCGATAAAAAATATTTTAAAAAATTATATCTCTGACAGCTTTTGAGCTAGAGTCCTCAATTTTTGTATATATATAGATACGATTTTAATACAATTTTGATTTTTGTCAGATTTTGGATATCGGCCCTCAATTCAAATTGTCTGATATATTTGATATAATAGAAATATTCCAATTTGCTTTATAATATATAAAGATCTCTCAAATCAGATACAAATATCGATTATTATACAATATACAAGATAAAAATATATATATATTATTATACACATATTATTATGGATATATACATACATACATACATCATACATAAACATCATTCAAATTCTACATCATACTCTTCATATCTATTCTATGCTCGTCGAATGCTTTAATGAACTTTGAATGGAATAGGCAAATAAAAACAGTCAAACAGTCAGACAGATTGGGAAGTAAGTTTACGGGTGAATGGATGGATGGATATGGCGATCATTTTGACATGTGGACAGCTTAATCAATTCAGCTGCCAACGATGTGATAACAGGCATGCTGGACTGGGCTGGGTCGTACTCGGCTCCAATGCGATTCGGTCACGCGCATGAAATACCACAAAAAGACAAAGAGAGAAGAGCAAGAAGAAAATAAGAAGTATAAGAAGAAGAAGATAAGAAGCAGCAGCAGCAGCAGCAGCAGCGGTAAGCAACAGACAAGTTCTATGGCTGGACACACGCTGGCCGGAAGTGAAGCTTATCCCAATCCAAATTGTGGAATGGGATAAGCATTTAGAGCAATATGCTTTTGTTGCTCTTGTTCTTGTTGTTGTTGTTGTTGCGGATCTGTCAAATTTTTATGGAAATCTCTATAATAAATTGGTTTTGCCTGGTTTTTATGCAAACGTGAAGCGAATTTTGTTTCCACATATGCAAATACGAATGCTTCTACTTAAATACGAATATAGTAGTTCTGTGGCTGCCGCATCTCTTTGTGGCACGTGTCGCCCATTTGTCATGGGCTGAGGCGTGGGCGTGGCCAGCATCAATTTGGTTATATTAAATGTGAAAGTAATTGAAAAGAGCAACCGTGCATGATGCAAACAAACAAGCGAGCGCTAATTTAAAGTGCCATGCACAGCAAGATACCCTGTAAATGGCATGAGCCATGTGAAATGGAATCATTTACAGACTTATCGATTGTTATTAAATATAACTCGCTCGAGCAGAGTTATCACTTGAGTTGATTATTGAGTTCGATTTGGCGTGAAATTGTAAAGTGCTCGATTGAATTAAATAAGCTAAAATCTAGCGGTTACTTATCGATATATCTATATATATATTTACATCGTATAGATTTTTGTTTCTTACACAGGCCATATCACAATATGCCTATTTTAATTTTTTTAATTACTATAGGGTATGCTTATAAATAGTAATAATTAAGAGACAGTAATAAGAGGGGCCAAAATTCGTTATATGAATTCCAAATGCACTACACATAAAAGAAAATTAAAATAAATAAAAAATATAAAATCTAAAATATAAAAAATAAAATAAAAAATATATAATATAAAAAATAATAAATAATATATAAAAAATAAAAATTAATATATAACAAAAATAAAAAAATTAAATATAAAATAAAAAATATATAATATAAAATATAAAAATTAAAAAATAATATATAAAAAATAAAAATTAATATAAAAAAAATATATAAAAATAAAAAAAATAAAATATAAAATATAAAACATATAAAAATATAATATAAAATATAAAAATAAAAAAAATAAATATACAAAATACAATATAAAATATAAAAAGTAATATATAAAAAAATAAATATAAGGAAATATAAAAATAAATTATAAAAAAGTAAAATATAAAAAATATAAAATATAATATATAAAACATATAAAATATAAAATAAAATATAAAAATATAATATGCAAAATAAAATATAAAATATTAAAAATAAAATATAAAATTTAATATATAAAAAATAAAATATAATATATAAAAAATTAAATATAAAATATAAAAAAAAATAAAATATAAAAAAAAATATAAAAAATAAAATATGAAAATATGAAAATTAAAATATAAAATGTAAAAATAAATAGAAAATAGAAAATTTGTAATATTTAATATAAGAAATAAAATATAAAAATAAAATAAAAAATGTAAAACATAACATATAAAATATAAAATAAATAAAATAAAAAATATATAATATAATATATAAAATATAAAATGGAAAATAATTTAAACTGTTCTCAATAGTCAGTTTTTAAATAGTATTCCATCAGCTGAGCAACCTCAATAGGCTATAGCGAATTCATGCATTCAATTTATATGCAAGTGCAACAACAGCGAATTCGAATGAGTGCGATCAAGTTTGTATATTTGGGCGATGTTTTTCCCTTCTTGCTTGTGCTTGTGTTTTGGGGGCTTTTCTTTGGCCAATGAATGCGACATGTTTACGCTTGGTGAGATTTGTGGTTTTTTCATTTTCATTTTCATTTTTATTCTCAAGTGCAATTAAATGTGAAGCGAACGCATCAGCTGCCACGCCCACCGCTGGGCAATTGCTGTCGGTTACTTTGGCAACAGAATCAATCACTCGACGATGCTGCCGCAGCTGGCAAGTACGTAATGCTTTCTCATTTATACCGCTAACTGTTTGTTAGCCAAGCCACCGAGCCACCACTGCGCCTGATGGCCATCGGATCAATCAAATGCCGGCACGCTCGAGCGATTGTTGAAAAATTGTCGGACATGTACAATAATGTTTATCAAATGCCATGTCCTTATGCGATACATAATGTCGAGGCGTGACTATGGGCCATGTAACACACACACACACACACAAACATATATCTATGTGTGTGTGTATCTCTATTGTAGCTTCATTCTGCTGCGCATTTTGTAGCACACAATTTGGCGCGTGTGCTGTGCGCCGTGATTTGGCATTGATTTGAGGCAGGGACAACCAAAGATAACAAGCGAACTGGGTAAGAGCAGTGCAAAAGCATGCTGACAGACTATTAGATACTCATCACAGAGCTGAGAGCAGTTACGTTGCAGAAACTAGAACGAATTGCAATTGAGTAGGAGAAGATAGATCAAACATGAATTAATACCACCCACATATGCAGGGTATATGCAGGGTATGGACAGCAATGAAAGCTGACATAACGTGTGGCATGCAGCAAATGGAGGAAAGAAGAGAATGAAGAAGCAACTGCCGCAGCAGCAGCAGCCGCAGTCACCGGCAGAGTCAAAGTGCATTTGTAATGGCTTGACACAAAAGATAAAAGCAGACGGCAAAAGACTCTGAAAGTGTTTTGATTTATGTTAACGATTTATTTTTCGGCTTCAAATTGCTGATGCTGGCAAAAAGTTGCTGGCTTCGTATTGCCGTTAAGCAGAAAAGTTTTAAGCCAGCTGCTTGGATAAATTGTTAATGGCTTGGTAAATTGCTAAATTGTATAAAAAGTGTTTGTCATTTTGCCATTGTTGTTAAGCATCCTCCACGGGCTACAGATAAAATTATGAACAGAAGAAAAAAGTAAATAAAACTAAAATATGTGTGGGGAAATCGTTGAGATTGGTTAACTCTAACTCGTATATATGTAAGCAAGAAACTGATTGATAAAATATATAAAATTATCGAAAATAATAGAATATTTAAGAAATAAGACTGCAATGCATTTCCAACTACATAATAATCTTCTACGGTTGCATCTCTTTTGATAAAGCAATCAGGAAACAGTCCGTGTAGTTTCTCAACGAACAAACGCATAAGCTCTGCAAGACATGATTATTTGCCACGCCCCTAAGAGTCATATACATACATATATAGTTTCTGAGAAATCAATAGATCAGTTCAATAATCTGTTCTTCATTTAATCTTGAGTACCGTTCTTCTGAATGAACCAACCATGTGCCATTTTAAGTTGTCAGCATAGCCCGCCAATCACAGCTGACCGCTTCTCAATATCTGCAAATATGTGTCTATCTCACTCACACTCAGCGAAAAAAAAATACTCAGAGAGCAAGCGATGGCAACGGCGAATTCGTTTGCGATCGGCTCACAGGTTTCGCTTTGTTTTTGTTTCGCTCTAGTCGTTTCGCCGACTGTAACACAGTCTGTTAACAGTCTGTTATGTATGTATTGGCATGCATGCGTGGAGGTGTTCGCTCAACACTTTAGTGTGCATGAATGTTAAGACATTTTACAGTGACTATTTGGCTGAGTCTCATTGGGCGAACGCCAATCGTATCGCTCTCTAAACGATGTTCGCGTAACGAGCGTCACACGAATAGTTCAAAAACGAAAAGAACCGAAGGCTCTTGATTAAAGTGAGATGGAGTAAGATTTTATTTTTCGGTTGATCTCGCAAGCAGAGCGTAAATAATAAAACTGTTAACTGCTATTTGTTAACTGCTAAATGTAACCAAACAATTTTTATACCCTGAGCCCATTGAAAATGGGAAATCAGGGTATAATGGTTTTGTTAAAAGTATGTAACAGGCAGAAGGAGGCGTGGCAGACCCCACAAAGTATATATATTCTTGATCAGGGTGACGAGAAAAGTTGATATAGCCATGTCCGTCTGTCCGTCCGTCCGTCCGTCCGTCCGTCCGTCCGTCCGTCCGTATGTATGAACGCGTCGATTTCCGAAGATACAAAAGCTAGAGAGTTCATTCTTTTTGTGTTAGGTTCGTATATTGCACGCGCAGTACGAGTTTATTTCAGAAATTCGATAACTTGTATATTTGGGAAGTTATCGATAAACGAATTTATCGGGAACCAGTTATAAAATTCTAGCTAATTCATCTTTAGAGTTAGAGTCTCCAAGTCTTCTGCATATATATAGATACTAATTTGATACAATTTCGGTTTTTGTCAGATTTTGGATTACGGTCCCCACTTCGCCCCACCACCCCCAAATATGAAAAAAATGCATTTCAAATACTAGAGACATGCAGTTTGGTTTAGCATATAGATATGAATATCATAATCATAATCTGAAAATATCAATACGATTGTCCATCTAGAAACAGAATTATTAATCATCAAAGTTTTCTCATCAAAATCCATGCGGCGCAGCAACAAAGACAGAGAGAGACAGCAAGACGCTTGCAATGCTTGCAATATTATTCGTTCGAAGAAGGGCTCAGGGGATTTCGTAGTCGAGCAGTCTCGACTACAGCTTTCTTACTTGTTCTTCCTGGTGTGTGTAAAGTTATGCGCACAAGTGTACGCTACAAATATTTCAAAAGTCTTCAGCTAATAGAAAAATATGAAAGAATTTGTTTCAAGAATCCCATTCGATCAGATTCTACTTGCCAATGTATGTTCCAAATAAAGGTCTCTAGCTTCAAGAGCGGCAAAGATAAGATTTGCATTAATCTAGACGGACAAACAAAATAGTTGAACTGAAAAACGTACCACTAAACGCCTTTACTTCGTAAATGCTTATAAAAAGTGTAAAAATCTTAATGTAAAACAGAGAGATTATATACATACATATATAATGCCATTGCACGACCTTGCTCGATGACCAAATTTACTTTTAGCACAGAGAAAGGACTCGAATCGAATTGAAGCTTTTCCGTTCAATTGAGCAGACGGTGCTGATGATTTCTCAACAAGTTGCATATAAATAGCTTTAGTTGCTTATCAAGTACTCAATTAGCTCTGCATATCATATCGCATATCGACTGAATCGCTGTCAATTGTGTTGCTCTAGCAAATTTCTAATGCCAGAGGAGTGAGTGTGTTTGCCAATAATTGAATCACTATATATAAAACTTATTTATATACATATATATTGGAGTGTGGTAGGTGGAGTCGCAGCTGACCTGGATGGAATCTGAGCTCTGCACAGAATTTGATTCGATTTAAAACGCCTTCGTGGCTGACGCCTCGTTGGCGCCTGCCACTTGCCATTGGCGCCCGTCCGAGTGCCCCATTGCGGCACGGGGGAGGGTCGGTGGGTCTAGCAGGTGCCTGAGTTTCTAGCGACATCAATTCTCTGGTTGACTGTGTGTGAAAAAGTCGAACGCCTCTGTTTGCATTCAAGCTCTGGGAAAGCGCACTTCATTGCGTTTGCTTTCGTGACAAGAGCCGTTGAAGTGTTTGCCAAAGGCACGTCTACGAAATGCAATGAAGACGCTTGCCCCAACACCAGCTCAGCACACGGCTTAGCTCAAATATTGACTTGTGCTGCAATCGACTCTCTCTCTCTCTCTCTCTCTCTATCTCTCCTGCTCTTTTATTGACTCACTGACTGCTTGAATTGACTGCCTTTGACATTAAAGACAATTTCTCATATCATTTCACTGCATTAAATATGCATGCAAAACGCAAACCACCAAATAGAAAAATGGCTTGAGTGACATCTCCTGGCATCGCTTTCAATTAGCAGTTGCCACATAGCTCCACACTTCAATTAGCTCAATTGCGGCATCACATATGTGTGTATGTGTGTGAGTGTGTGTGTGTGTGTGCGCCCTTTGAATACGTCAAATGTTATTCGATAGCTCTTCACAGTTGGCTTTGAGATTCATTTCGAATGCTGCCTTAAGTGCCTACAAATTGACATCACTCAACTTTTCAATTAAGTAATTGATAGTCTAATCCATACGAAATTCAAGAAATTATAATCGCCATGTTTATTTTTGTATATCGGATATATATATGGATAATTGATTTGCTTTTCAAAATATATTTGCTAACGGAAATGAATCATTTTGTTGAAAATCGGTATGAAATCGGTATGATATATGATATATGATATATGATATATGATATATGATATATGATATATGATATATGATATATGATATATGATATATGATATATGATATATGATATATGATATATGATATATGATATATGATATATGATATATGATATATGATATATGATATATGATATATGATATATGATATATGATATATGATATATGATATATGATATATGATATATGATATATGATATATGATATATGATATATGATATATGATATATGATATATGATATATGATATATGATATATGATATATGATATATGATATATGATATATGATATATGATATATGATATATGATATATGATATATGATATGATCACTAATCACTATAATTTGTCCCACTGTGCAGCTACATACTTGCATATGGCATAAAGCCGCAGCTAAAGCGCCTCAATTTAAGATATTCTCTGCGTCAGTTTCCATTCCAGCGCACACGAATACACACACACACTCACACACAAGCAGGAATGTCATCCAGCCACCCACACACACGCCCACATAGGTGTAAAATTTCTAGTTGCACCTGCTTAGCATGAAATAAAAGTAAAGTTTCGTTGAACTCAACAGAAATTAAGTGGATTATCAGGCGAGCAAGTTCAACTTCTTAC